>JAWQEG010003209.1:0-5000 GCA_033782935.1 Petrolisthes cinctipes
CTCTCTATAAATCTCTTAGCTCACTCAAGTCTTTTCCCATTCAACGTCCATCACTTTCGACTCCCCTAACCAGTTCTCACTTCTCAAATCCTCCAACAAACAACTCCCCCCACTCCCCACCCCCGTCCAGCTCCCCTCCATTTACTTGATCATCGCCCCCCCCCCCCCCACACACACACACCCTGGCCTCATCTTATCATCATCATCCTTTAAGCTCCTCCTGTCCAATGTCAATAAATTTACACACACTCTCTCTCTCTCTCTCTCTCTCTCTCTCTCTCTCTCCTCTCTCTCTCATTCAATATCCATCACTTCTCATCCTCACCTCATATGTTCACTCACCTCTCTCTCTCTCTCTCTCTCTCTCTCTCTCTCGTCTCTCTCTCTCTCTCTCTCTCTCTCCTCTCTCTCTCTCTCTCTTTAATACTTTTTTTTTTTTTTACTCCCACACTTCCCTTACTCCTTGATCTTGCCTCCAGTCGTCTCCCCCCCTTCCCTCCCCAGGTCCCACTGCTCGTCCCTTTCCTTCCCTCCTCTTCTTCCCGTTTATTCTCGTCGGCCCCCTCCCGTTTCCTTCCACCTCTCTCACTTCTCGTCGCCCCCTTTCCCTGTCCCATTTCTAGTCGCCCCTACTCCCCTCCTTCCTCTCTTCTTCTCGTCGTCCCCATTCTTTCCCTTCCCCTTTCAAGTTCTCTTCCCTGTCCTACTGCTCGTTGCCCCCCCTCCCTTCTCTTTCCTTGTCCCAACCCCCCTCCCTTCTCTTTCCTTGTCCCACCCCCCTCTTTTCGCTTTCCTTGTCCCACCCCCCTCCCTTCTCTTTCCTTGCCCCCCCTCCTTTTATCTTTCCTTGCCCCCCCTCCTTTTCTCTTTCCTTGTCCCACTTCTCGTCTCCTCTCCCCCCCTCATCAGTGACCCCAAAGCGACAAAGACCGCTGGGCCATCGTTAATCATCCTCAGGAGACAATTAGCCTGTGTGTTTTGACTGTGACGAACCCACTACGTATTTGCAAAGTGATGTATGTGTGTTGGGCTCCTGGCTGACCTGTCGCCTGATGGATGGTTTGAAGGGTGGGTGATGGAGCAGACAGACGGAGGAACTGAAGGAAGGGGGAGGTAGGTCAAGAGGTGGTGGAGTGATGGAGAGGTGAAGGATGAAAGGTGATGGGAGCAAAATGAGAAAAAGAGGGGAAAAGGGAAAGGGTGGAATAGAAAGGGGAACATATGAGGGAGAGGAAAGTTTGAAGAGTGAGTGAGGAAAAAAGAGACCACCAGCATCCTTCCCTTTTCCTCCTTCATGATTAATGGTGCCACATTAACGACTGTCACGACCTCACCTCACCTCACTCCCTGACCTCACCTGTCCACTTTCCTTACCTTTACCTGAGGAACCTGCCCCCCTCGCATGTCCATAAGCCCCCCCCCCCTCACCTCACCAAATGCCCCCTCACCTCACCAAATGCCCCCTCACCTCACCAATTGTCCCTTCACCTCACTAAATGCCCCTCACTTAATTTCATGCTCCCTCACCTTATTCTATACCCCCTCACCTCATTTCATGCCACCTCACCTCACTGAATATCCTCTCACCTCATCGAATTCCCTCATATAATTGAATACATCCTCGTCTCATTTGATGCCCCCTCACCTCACTCTGATATTAAAACGCATCCCTTTCTCTCATTCGTACTTACAGAGAACAATTACAGCTTCTATTTCACGACTCACACACGTACTGACATTGTAAGGTTCGTACAGTGTTAGTAAATCTGGAGCAAACGATTCCCCCCACTCTAATCCAAGCAACAAACAGGCAACATTTATTTTTGCTCCTCCAGATCTGTTTCCTGACATAGATAGATAGATAGATAGATATATTCGAATAATCAAGGCACTACAATGTACACTCGTGATACGTAATCCCTGACCAGAGACGAACAGCAGGCACCACACACACACATAGCCTACCCTGCATTCGAACTCAGCCTCTATAGGTGTATTGGGTGGGGAAATGAACAATACCAGGCGATTCGAAGCTTTCTGCTCCTCACACTCTGGTCAGAAATTATGTACCACGAGTGTACAGTCACGAGCACTAATAAGTATACAGCTTTGGTTGAAGCTTTGAACAGTCCACCAATTCACCAACGAAGTAATTCCAATGGAGATCTTATTGTGTATTTATTTACAGTGTCGAAGAATTCGAAGCACACCTGTATACTTATTAGTGCTCGTGAGTGTACAGTCGCGATCCAAAATATGTATTCAGGCTTGCTTCGAATCAGCACCAGTCGAGTTTCAAGAAATAACAAATAAAAAGGCATGAGTAAAAGATGGAAGTTGCTCAGTGAAGTGTCAAACGATTCGAAACTTCAACAAGAATTGGATACACATTTAGCATCACGACTGTACGTTACCAATAGTATACTATCCTTTAAGGACCCTGTTATCGTGTATGGAAATCGGTGGCTTCTGATTCCTCCTGACTATGCCACGAAACAAACTCGTGCCATATATAGGTGGTGTTTCGTGGCAATATTTGAAGCACTCATTTACATCCAATTTTCCGACAACAACACAGGGTCCCTAAATTATAACCAACTGGACCATGCCACAACTACGAATCTGGATCATCAGAGGGGAGGAAAGTACACACACACAAGGCAAGTATATAAAGTGTTGTAATGAGGGTGTGGTGTGGGGGGGCGCGTGCTTGTGTGAGTGTGGGTGAGTCAGGGAGTGTATGGCGTGGGCGTGTGGGTGTGACGGGTTTGTGTTTGGCCCTGGTCACTCTGCGTAGCATGGTGGTGGAGGTGGAGGTGGTGGCCTTATACCTTCCTTCTCTCTCTCTCTCTCTCTCTATGTGTGTGTGTGTGTGTGTGTTCTCTCTCTCTCTCTATTTCTCTATGTGTGTGTGTGTGTGTGTTCTCTCTCTCTCTCTCTCTCTCTCTCTCTCTCTCTCTCTCTCTCTCTCTCTCTCTCTGTTTGTTTGTTCTTTCCTTTACCTTCCTCCCTCTCTCTATGTGTGTGTGTTCTCTCTCTCTCTCTCTCTCGCTCTCTCTCTCTCTCTCTCTCTCTCTCTCTCTCTCTCTCTCTCTCTCTCTCTCTCTCTCTCTCTCTCTCTCTCTTTGCCCCTGGACCCATTAGCTGTTTACCGTACTTTTTGCTGTTGGAATGGGTTCTTAGGCAGCCCTCACCTGTGCCAACCTCACCCACAGTACAAATACACGATTGCTGGAGAGAGAGAGAGAGAAGAGAGAGAGAGAGAGAGAGAGAGAGAGAGAGAGAGAGAGGGGGGGGGGGAGGGGGAGAAAAAGACTAGATGTTACCGTTCAAATAAGAGAGAGAGAGAGAGAGAGAGAGAGAGAGAGAGAGAGAGAGAGAGAGAGAGAGAGGAAAACAGAAAAAGAAGACTAGATTTTACCATTCAAATAAGAGAGAGTGAGTGAGTGAGTGTGTGTGTGTGTGTGTGGAGAGGCAAACCAGATTTTACCTTATCAACATTGCCATAGTCAGAACGTGGCAACATCTGCAGGCAACATGGCGGGAGGGGGAGGGAGGAGGAGCTGGGGAAGTAGAGTGATCCGAAGCTTTGAAAGTATCGACTCACAAACCAGCTACCTCTTGCCACCACAAATTATGGAATACCTTTTTTTTTTCCTTATTTCATCGTTCTGCATTTGTTCACATACGTCCTACCTGCCTCAAATTTCTTGTAACTTCTTTTTCTCATTGTGTACACATCCGATATATTGATTCCATTCTTTTTTACCGATTCATTGAACAGAGAGGGGACTCGTGGACTCGATCATATTCCCTCACACGCAACACACACACCACTGAACAAGAAATGAAACAACACAAATATACACTCGTGATATATAATTTCTGACCAGAGTGTGAGGAGGGGAAAGCTTCGAATCCCACTCAGTACACATATAGAGGCTGAGTTCGAATGCAGGTTATGTGTGGTGCCAGCCGTTCGTCTCTGGTCAGGAATTACGTATCACGAGTGTACCTTCCGTCAGACATACAGGACACTCGTTAATCCAAAATAATAATTATGTATTCAGGCTTGCTTCGTATAGCCTGATCGAGTATTAGGCGAGCTCAAGCAAATATGAAACAGGATAAGCGTTGTAATTGGTTCTCTAGTATGTCAATTGATTGGAAACTTCAACAAGACCTAGATACAAATTTTGGATCGCGAGTGTACAGTGGTCTATACCTCCATATTCCATCAATACTGTATTCCTTTCCTTGTACACGTTCACTACATTATATAATTATACTGTTGCTTTGCTTTACATTATACGTATCACCATTTAACTATTTATATCGTATTTTTATTCTTAGATTCTTCGGTACGGTTATGCAAAATTATGTTAGGCTACTATTGCTAACATAGTATCCTAGTGAATGTCTCTCTCATAAATTATACACAAGCGACGCATATGATAGAGCAATGCCATCTATTGCCCTGTTGACAAAATACAATATAAACCATACTTTAGTTAGTTACTTGGGCTTCATGTCTATCGATAAAAGAAAAAATAGTGATTAATTAAGGGAAAGTAACAGGTAAATATTGTATATTCAGTGTGTGTATAATATTATGTGTGCTTGTATGGGTGTGTACTGGAATAAATGTGTGTGTGTGTGTAAGTTTATGGTAAGCATTGCATCTCCACCGTCAATGTAGAGTTTCCCTTCCTTCTATACAGTCGGTACCTCAGTAGGGGGAGGGAGGAGAAGTGAGAAGGACAAGGACAAGGATGAGAGAATAGGAGTCATATGCTACTTGTGCCTCGTACTGTAAGCTGTGTGTGTGTGGTCTGCATAGCGGTGATTTTATTATTATTATTATTATTACTATAGTGTATATCGACAATTTTATCTTTAATATCATACGTAATTTATCTTAACCATCATACGTTGAAAAGTAATATATGTGAGTAAGTGTCTTGGAGTGATAGTGAAATGACAGAGTATGAGCAAGAACT
>JAWQEG010003209.1:10000-29976 GCA_033782935.1 Petrolisthes cinctipes
ATCGGTGACAATTGTATAGTTGTGTGACCGACCAGACGTTCACAAAGCAACCAGTCTATCTATTGATCTGTCTCAGTCCCTGCCACCACTACCATCACTACCACCACCACCATCACACGTGTTAACCTCTCACATCACCACCATCACCACCACCACACGTGTTATCCATCTACATCAATATTATCACCACCACACGTGTTATCCCTCTACATCACCACCACAACCACACGTGTTAACCTCTACATCACCACCACCACCACCACCACCACATTTTATCCTCTCACATCACCACCACTACCACCACCACACGTGTTAACCCTCTACAGTCTACATCATCACCACCACACGTGTTAACCATCTGCATCACCACTATCACCACCACCACCATCACCATCACACGTTTTATCCTCTCACATCACCACCACTACCACCACCACACGTGTTAACCCTTTACATCATCACCATCATCACCACATGTGTTACACGATATTAGATTAAAAGTTTCTTCTAAGTGGAAGCATAAACACACAATTACAAATACGCCTATATAAAGTATTTATTTATTTATAGCAATACATTATTTTTCAAGGTATTTCTTTAAGTAGAGTTGTTTACATCTCCTTTATAATAACATATTAGATGTGCACCGTTGGAAATTGGGCCAGAAATACGATAATTTTATTTATGGTAGAAAAAGAAGAATATTATTATTAACTTCACAATAATAATAATAATAAGAAGAATGGAGTAAAGAGTAAGTAAGTACTTTCCATATAACCTTGTCATTTGGTTGATATGTTATGCTCTGATGATGCGGTTCTAACCTTCAATAATAATAATCTACAAGACACTTGTTTTATATTCAGACCAAGACTGGATGCTAAAATTCAGGCTCAGATTAAAAAGAAAATAATAATAATAATAATAATAATAATAATGATAATAATAATAGAATGATAATAATAATAATAATGATAATAATAATAATAATGATAATAATAATAATAATAATAATAGTAATAATAATAATGATAGTAATGATAATAATAATAATAGAATAATAATCACAATAGGAACACGATAAACATCAATAGATCATAGAGTTATATTTGGAATTATTCTTATCAAACATAATCCAATTCAACCCTTCTCTTTGTTCTGTATCCCTAAGCCTCCTCCTACTCCCCCCCACAACCCAACCCCCCCCACCCCACCCTGTTCCCTACCTCAATTTACACTCTCTTTGACCCCCTCCCCACCCATCTCAACCCACTCTGACCCCCTCCCCTCATAACAGAATCCAACCCAACCCAACTCAATCCTACACCCTCACCCAATTTCACCCACCCCCATACACTCCCCCCCCCCACCCCCATATCCCCAACACACCCTCACTCCCACCTTTCATTCAGACACTCCCCCACCCCCAACACACCCTCACCCCTACCTCAATCTGTCCCCCACCCCACAACACATACTCACCCCTACCCAAACCTACCCCCCACAACACACCCTCACCCCTACCTCAACTTGTCCCCCACCTCACAACACACCCTCACCCCTATCTCAATATGCCCCCCTTCCACAGCACACCCTCACCCCTTCCTCAACCTGCTCCACTCCCCACCCCCCATCCCCCTTCCCTCACAACACAAACATCAACCCCACTGCCATCCATCACAGCCTTGTCTCCCCATCAATAGTCGGGCCAGCGTTCGACACCTGGACTTTATTAACATCAACGTGGCGTCAGTCCATTGATGGCTGGAGTGTGCAGGCCAAAAAAATAATATAATAAGAATAAGAGTTTGATGGTTTGAGTGTATAGGCAGAGAGAGAAAAAAATATTACATGCAGAGAATAAGAGAGAATAAGAGTGTGCAGTCAAAAATATAATATAATAAGAATAAGAGTTTGATGGTTTGAGCGTATAGGCAGAGAAAAAAATATTACATGCAGAGAATAAGAGAGAATATGAGTTTGCAGGCAGAGTATATATATATATATATAATAATTTGCTGGTTTGCGTGTACAGGCAGAGATTAATAAAAGTGTGCAGACAGACAATAAGAAGAGTGTACAAGCAGAGAATAAGATACGAGAGAATAAGAGTTTGCAGGCAGAGAATAAATATGATGGTTTGATGTTTGAGAGTGCAGACAGAAAAAAAAAAAAAAAATACATGAATGAAAAACAGGCGATAAATATATGACAATGAGAAATTTTTGCCAATCAACTCAGAGACTATACCTTAAGTTAAAGGGAGATTCTTTTGTTGGTGAATTGGAAGGTCTCTGATTCCTCCAAACTATACCACCAAACAGATCCCCCATTAGTAACATTAAGGTCGTCTGTTTCATGGTAAAGTTTGGAGGAATCAGTAGCCTTCCAAATTTACCAACAAGAGAATCTCACATTAATTTATTCGATCAGCTGCATTCACTAATATCACAACAGGTTTAAAATTATTATCCTAGCGTCGAATTATTTTTAGAGTATAAAAACAATAATGTCACTTAAAAATTTATGACCATATTAATTTTTTTTTTTTTTTTTGGGTAACAATGCCAAATATTTTAAGGACTCCCCCAGTGATGTAGTCAGAAAATTGGAGGTTAGCGAGTCCTTCAAACATTGCCACGAAACACCACCTACATTAAAGGAGCTTGTTTCGTGGCATGGTTAGGAGGAATCAGAAGCCACCAGGTCTCTAACACGATCACAGGGTCCCTTATTTGTCATTTTCCGTACTGCGTTTTAGATAATAATAATCTGAGACTCAAGGGGTATTAGAAATATTGCGTTATTTCGTTGTATGCCACCATGATTTCGAAAATATAATAATAATAATAATAATAATAATAATAATAATAATTGTATACTGCCATAGTAATTATTATCAGCAGCTGGACAACTTATCCTCGTTCAATAAATAATTCTTATAATATCTTTGTGATAATTCTACAACTAAATAAATAATCGATTTATAATTATCAGTAACGTAATGGTTTGAAAAAATACAGTAAAGATCCAAGACTAAACATGTGAAGTACAGAAAATTAAAAAGATTCAATAAAATTAAATATGCCTTAATAATGTTCTCCTGTTTCCAAAATAAATAAATAAATAAATAAATATGATATAGTGTTATATTAGATGTCTACGACGTCATAAGAACAATTAAGAACTATTAAATATGCCTCTAAATAAATAAATGAAATATAATATAGTTTTGTTGTCAGATACTTAATACGACGTCATAAGAACAATACAGAAGAAAAATGATAAGAATGATAAAGAAAAGTAGAAAATTAGCCAAAGCTGTAATTTACCATCACGCTATACTGACTACTCCAGATTTACCAACACTGTACTACTCTCTCTCTCTCTCTCTCTCTCTCTCTCTCTCTCACCCCGAGTGATTTAGACCCACATTCTGAGCTTTACAATACAGACTAATTATCAAAATATATTAAGGGGATGATAGTACAGTGTTTGTAAATCTGGAGCCACTGATTCCTCCATACTATTCCAGGCAACAAACAGACCACCATTATTATTTTTTGCTAAACTGGCCCTGCTGTTTCCCGGCATAGTTTGGAGGAATGAAGGCGATCTAATGTACCAAAAGTGTATCACCTCCTTAAATCTGAAATATTACACTGAAAACACAGGATTTCTTCTTTTTATTCAACCCCCACTTACGTAATTATGGTAATAGGTAATTGTAGGAGAGTGAGATTAGAAAACCAACCAAGAATGAAAAGAAAAAAGTAATTTCGATCTATTTTAAGGACCCCCGTGATGTAGTCTGAAAATTGGAGGATAGTGAGTTCTTCAAACAATGCTACAAAACACCCTCTATACCGGATATGCTTGTTTCTTGGCAATGTTAGGAGGAATCAGAAGCCACCAAGTCTCATACACGATCCTGTACAGGGACGGTCCCTTAAGGGTGAAATTTTGTGTTGGTAAATCTGGAGCAACTGAATCCTCCAAACTATTCCAAAGCAACAGAACACCATTATTTTTGTTCATTTGGTCCTCTTTCCTGGCATACTTTGGAGGAATCAAGGCACTCCAATGTAATAAAAGTGAATTATATCCCCTTAAACAAGAGCGGGGAACATTTTATTTACTCGCCACTTCTACTCACATCACCGCTCTTCCTGCCCTGGTGTCTGTCCTGTCCTGCCCTGCTCTTAGATCCCCCGATAACACCTCAGTACTCCCGATAACACCTCAGTACCCCCGATAACACCTCAGTACTCCCGATAACACCTCAGTACTCCCGATAACACCTCAGTATCGACAATAACACCTCAGTATCGACAATAACACCCCAGTACTCCCCATTAACACCTCAGTCTCCCCTGATAACACCTAACTGTAATCTTAAGGTCGTGGTATTATTAAACTAAGTATTCTAAGAAAAGACGTTTCGTCGCTAAATTCGCATTGCAAAATAATAGTCATTGAGCGACGAGGAGAACTTTCCCACGAAGAAGTAGTTGGTAGTAGTTTAAGGGAAGATACTCATGTTGGTAAATTGGAGGGCTACTGATTCCTCCTATAACTATACCAGGATCAGACACACTCAGTGGTAATAATATAGGGGGGATCTTCTGTTTCGTGGCATAGTTAGTTTGGAGGAATCATCAGAGACCTTCCATGCACTTCACCAACAATATATAAAACCTCCCCTTAAGGTGGTAATTCTTTTTTGGTACATTGGAGTGCCTTGATTCCTCCAAAGTATGCTAGGAAAAAGGACCAGAAGAGCAAAAATAATGGTGGTGTTCTGTTGCTTGGAATAGTTTGGAGGATTCAGTTGCTCCAGATTTACCAATACCAAACTCTTCCCTCAATAATACCACCTTTAGCGTCGTGGTAAAGGCCTAGTCGGGATCAGAGGATAAAATATATATATATATATATGTATGTATGTATGTCTGTCTTATTTTATACTTCCCGTGGACTCCAATATAAACTAATTAGACCATCTTGAAGTTTGGACATTTATAAATATTTACAGATACGTGTGTGGTCACAAGTTATAAATACGGTATGTAGTTTCCATGTAGAACTTATTCCTTGGATATTATTACGTTATGCTGGTGAGACGGATCGAGATGAATCAGAAAATGCAAATAAACACAGTAATTCTTTAGTTATTCACGAGATAAATAAGTAAATGCATAATTAAAAACACAATACTTCTTGAATTATTCACGAGATAAATAAAAAAATATAATTGAATACAGTAAATCTTCAGTTATTCACGAGATAAATAAATAAATACATAATTATAAACACAGTAATTCGTCAGTTATTCACGAGATAAATAAATAAATACAATATTATTAACAAATTAATTCTTCAGTTATTCACGAGATAAATCAGAAAATACAAAATAAACACAACACTTCTTCAGTTATTCAATAGCGTTGTGTATGCATTAAAAAAAAAAAAAAAAAAAAAAAAAAACGATTGAAAAGGTCCATAATTATTATTGTCGCAGGATTGAACTTTACATACATAAGTAATAATAAACTCATGCATGCGTAATTAGTTCTCAGATTTGAAGATTATCAGATTTACGAGTTAGTGAAATTCGAGCCGAGGACATTATACTACAACTAATGTCACTGATTTAATTAATGGGATAATAATTCACTTTTGGTACGGTACATTAAGGACCCTGTGATCGTGTATGAAAACTGAACACTTCTGATTTCTCCTGACCTTGCCACGAAACAAGCTCCTTCCATAAAGGCGTGTGTGTGTGTTTGTGTTTCGTGGTAATATTTGAAGGACTCATTTACCTCTAATTTTCTGACTACATCACAGGGTCCCTTAATTAAGACGGAAGTACAGTGTTGGTAAATCTGAAGCAAATGATTCCTCCAAACTATTCCAGGCAACAGGCCACCCTTATTTTTGCTAATAATTATAGTCCTGTTTCCTGGCATACTATGGAGGAATCAATGTGCTCTAATGTATCAAAACAGAAAAAAGTGACATGGGAGTCGTGATAAGGGTAATTAATTCTACAAGCAGCTGCAACAAGATAACAAATAACAAACCCAACCTGGAGCCTTTGACAGAGATAAGGTATAGTTTGCCATACCTTGAATATTAAGGGGATAATACACTTTATTTATTTATCTATTTATTATTACTATTATTATTATTATTATTATTATTTTATTATATATTTATATTTTTGTATTTATTTATTTATTTATTTATTTATTGAACATTAGAGCTCCTTGATTCCTCCAAAGTATGCCTCCATGGAATGCAAAAATATCCGTGGTATTGACGATCGCGTTGTGCCCCAATACGATGGTTCTGTATAATGTGTGTGTGTGTAGTCATCGTATAGGTACCACACCATCGTCGTCCATACTATGAATGTCCTTGCATACGATCAATAATTCTTATGCAATAAAAAAAAAAAATGAAAAAACACACACACACAAAAAAAGCTTTCTTTTAATTCTTCTAATTCTGTATTCTCTCAAGCCAAGTATAGAATAGCAGTGTCGATAAAAATGTCAAGCAACTTATTAAGAACCCTGTGATAATTGGAGACTTCTGATTCCTCCTGATGACTAAGACACGATACCAGCTCCTTCCATATATGTGTGTGTGTTTCGTAGCAATATTTGAAGGACTCATATATGACCTCCAAATTTCTGACTACATCACAGGGTCCCTATAAGTGAATATTATTATCATTTGGCCACCTACAGCAGTCATTCATTCGCTTATAGATTAATTAAGATGACATTAATTTTACCGTCTGTTAATGACTGAAAATCACTGCCCACAAATTGTTATATTTTTATATCGGAGTATTTGGTTCAACATTCACATTTTTCCCGTCCAATATTTTCCTTTACTTAATTGATGCCGTAAAATATGTGTCTAATTTATACCGTAAGCTGAATTTGTTGTCTAAAGGTTACAGTATATTATCATTATTATTATCATCATTATTATTATTTTTTTTTTTTTGGATATCATGTCCTATATTATTTCCCGTTCAATATTTTCCTTTCTTAAATTGATTTCAGAAAATATTTATTAAATTTATAACGTGAGCTAAAATTATTGTCTTAAGGTTATTGTGTTTTTTTTCTTAATACTTTTGTGGATAATTATAATGTCCTGTATTTACCCGTCCAGTATATTCCTTTCCTAAATTGATTCCAGAAAATATGTGTCTAATTCATAATCCAAGTTGAAAATTTTGCCTTAAGGTTTTGTTGGTGTTTGGTTATATGTTTTTTTTTTTTGTGGATTATCAAGCCTTGTATTTTTTCCGTCCAGTATATTCCTTTCCTAAATGGATTCCAATGAAATATTTATCTTATTTATAACGTAAGCTAAAATTGTTGCCTTGAGGTTTTCGTGTGTGTTTTTATCATTTTTGTCCTCTCCCAAATTCTCGCCAGATTAATCCATCGGTAAGCAATTATTTATGGAGAAATGGACGTTCCAATTTAATCTACATTGGAGTCTTCTTATTAACATCTTGAAATTAAAGGTAAATAGTATCTCATTGTAAGGCTAATAATGATTCAATTTAATTCTATATTTATAAGGTGAACTGTGTGTTATGTTTCAGTGTCATTATTTCTTGCCACTGTTTCTCGGTAATTTTTTTTTCCTCTCTCTGATTTAATGCTGGGAATATTTCTGAAGTAAGTGCAGTCTCCCCCCCCCCCCCCCCACACACACACAGGTACCTAGGCCTCCGATCCCACATGAGTTTTAGGTAGAATAGGATAGAGAAGTAATATCACGAGATCCCGAAAGCCAGTATTAAAACGAATCACATTATTTTTCTGAAACGATGCATGGTGCGTGGTTGTCGACTGGTGGTGTGGGTGAGGATGTGGCCGATAGTGTGAGTGTGGGTTGAAAGATGTGGGTGAGGATGTGACCAAGAGAGTGAGTGTGGGTTGAAAGATGTGAGTTAGGATGTGGCCGATAGTGTGAGTGTGGGTTGAAATATGTGGGTGAAGATGTGGCCGATAGTGTGAGTGTGGGTTGAAAGATGTGGGTGAGTGTGTGTTGAGAGATGTGGGAGGCTGAGTATGGGTTGAAAGATGTGGGTGGGTGAGTATGGGTTGAAAGATGTGGGTGGGTGAGCGTAGGTGAATGATGTGGCCGAAATTTTGGGTTGAACGATGTGGCCGAGGGATGTGGTCACGATATGAGAGTGAGATGAAAGGATGAATGAGAGATGGAGGAGGATGGGAGAAGAAAATAGATGGGAGATGAAAATAAATGTGAAGTCCGCCCATGTATAAATTTATTTGCTTGTAAAAAATATAAGAATGAAGTGTTAAAATATTAATAGAGAACGCGGAAATTGAGTGAATTACAGAAGTGAAGGAAAGGCGAATGAAAACAATAATTAATTAATTATCTAAAATTGATGTGTATGCCAAAGTGAAGGAGGAATGAATGAATGAAAAGCAAAAATTAAATCAAAGAAATTATGACGTGTACGGATGAAGGAAAAGTGTATATATAGTAAAAGAATTAATTAAGTGTGAAGGATAAAATAATAATTAATATTCCTCACCACAACAACAACAACCATTACTACTATTGCCACTACTACCACCACCACTACCATAGCTATCACTACTACTATTACAAAAATTCCTACCATTACTACCACCACTACCATAACTATCACTACTACCATCGCAAACATTTCTCACCACCACCACCACTACCACAACTACCACTACTACCATCGCAAATATTCCCACCACTACCACTACAACTAACCACTCCCTTCCCCCACCATCACCACACCAAGAGACACGTTAATGGTGATGGTAATGAAGGTGATAGTGAGGAGAGTGACAGGACCAGTGACAGGATGACGGAAGGGGGGGGGAGGGGAGGGAGTGTGACAGCTTGGGTGAGTGACAGTAGTAGGGAGTAATGGTGATGTGTGGTGATAGTGTGTGATGAAAGAATGATTTTGGTGGTAGGTAGAAGATTATAGTGAGTGGTGATGATAGTGGATGGTGAAAACTGATGGTATAATGTATTGATAATGAAGGTGATGATGATGGTTGCTGATGGTGCTTAGAAGGTGATGATGACATTTGGTGACAGTGAAGATGGTGATGCATGGTTGTTGATAATGTGGATGGTGATAGTTACGGTCTTGATGAGAGATATTATTATGGTGTTTAACTTGTGTATGGTTGATGACAGTGATTAGTGATCAAGGTTAGATGGTGATGACAACACGTGATAGTGGCCGGAGGTGATGCTGACGTTGTGTGGTGATGATAAGAGTGTGTGTGTGTGTGTGTCAAGGCTCAGGTATGTTCACCGTGTTGACTTACCTGGTTTAGGGACGTTCCTCTTGACCTGCATCCATTTATAAGTAGGGACGGACTGTTGTGGTTGATGGTGTGGGAGGGCGTGTGGTGATCCTGCCATCATGCCACCCACGCCACACGCCTCCCGCACGCCTTCATGGTGAGCGTACAACCCCATGCTCATGTGTCGGTACTGTGCAGCGGGGTCTAGGTAACCTGGGTAACCTGTAGGTGCTCCAGGTGACATTACACCTGTCTGTCCACCAACACCAGCAGCAGCAGCAGCCTGAACAGCGCTGGTATAGTCGTAGCCTTGTGAGACATGATGTTGTGCTGCCATGCCCCCCGCACCATGTCCGGGGTAACACACGCCCCCGTAGTCCTCCAGACTGGTATAGGATGGGGGCACATGGGCGTCCTGTAGTGTGTGTTGAGGACGACCGTGTTCCGTGGGTGTGAGTGCTGGTGGGATATAAGTTTGTCCCTGGACGTCATGACCCTGGCACTGGGCATAGTAATGTTGAAGATCTGAAGTGGTGTAGGCCTGGCTGTGATAACCTGCCTCGGCGTTACACACCCCGTACACCATGTTGGTGTTCATGGGGCCGCGGCTACCCTCACACTGCCTGGCCGCCCTCCCCCGCCGTCAGCCCCGCCTCGCACCGCCCCGCCCCGCCCACGATCCCGCCCCTAACCCCGCCCACACACACAGGTACACGCCGCACGCCCTGTAAAGGTGGCATCACACCAACGTTATTTGTGTCAATTTTCATCCAACAACTCTTCATGGATGGTAACACACAAACCATCATTTCCATCACACACATCATTGCTAGGCTACTTCCTAATAACAAACATTTTCAGCTTATTTCAGTTCAGAAGTAAAAAGGAGGAATCTTGAAAACATCACCCAAGTATTATTTCCCATAATAAATCTTAGTGAACCTTGTTTGTAATAGACTAGGAAAGTTTACATTGAGAAAACTAACGCAGGTGTAATGACTATACCTGTACAGCTAATGACAACAGGTTGATTAATGAGTAATGGACACCTTGACGAGACATCATCATCATCATTATCATTTTCATTATAAGTAGACTATGTATGATGCAGTGTAAGGGCTGTTCTTGTTTATCTCATTTTGTTACATGTGTCAACTTTGTTTCTGTCTTCTATCAGTTCACTGCGGCCCATCACGGATTTTAACTCTCAATATCTTTATGTACAATACTTGCATTTCACCATTGACTTCATTTTCTAGTCTTAGGTTTCTGTTCTGTCATATTAATTGTCAACTTAGGAATAATGTCAAATTACCAAGACGATTGATTCTTTCAAGTATTGGTTAATTTATTATTGGTTCCGTCATATATGAATCTCTCTTCTATTATATGAAGGTTATACTTTGATTTTTTTCCTTCATAATTATTATCTCTCGAGTTTTCGTGTTAGTTTTCAGAGATTTTGTAAATTGATAATTAATTATGGGGTCATATAAGTGGCATTGGGATGTTTGTTTTAAGAATAGAAAAAGCATCTCCTTGAATATTATTATTATTACTCTAGACTAGAGCTTACGTAACTTTGTATAATTTTTAGTAGTTGAAAACTTTCCGGAGTAGGCTACATGAGATGCTGGTACGCAGTTGTAAATATTGTACTCTTGTGCATACATATTATACATGTACACAAACACCTGAATCAAACACTCTCTCTTTTTTCACAGTCTCTTTCCCACGCACAACGCATGAATGTAAACACATGAACCACACACACACACACACACACACACACACACACACACACACACACACACAGTCAGCCACAAGTGTTGTGACGTCGCTCTGCCTCACAACCCATGAGACCAAAACAGTTCTCACCCATTGTCCAATCTGCAAGTAACTTTAGTCTCTGTTAATTAAGGGGAGAATCTCTTTTTGGCAGATTGAGGGGCTATTGATTCCTCCAAACTTTGCCAGTAAACAGACGCCCTCATTGGTACTTATAGGGGATCCGTTTCGTGGCCTTGTTGGAAGGAATCGCAGACCCCCTAATTCAACAACAAAAGAATCTCGCCCTAACAGTCCTGGTCGAAGTATGTGTAGATTGTGGCTCAAAGGATGAGAGAAAAAAAAAGTTATTGGATTTGGAGAGAATTTACTACATTTGTGAATGACTGTTCATGTAAGGACTCCTACACACACACACACACACACACACACACACACACACACACACACACACACACACACAGTAGATTTGAGAGTAAAATATATTTAAGCCCACTCACATATTCAGAAGAAACACACAGACACACACAAACCCAGACACAGAAATCCAACTACAATATAATTTCTTTTCTATTCTTCTCGTCATAAATAAATAAATAAATATTGACCCAAGTGCAAAATAAGAGTCTAAGGAAGTAGACTGGAAAATACAAACTATATACAAACCGAATGAATTATAGATTAAGTTTATAATATGCAACAATAACTCCCACACAATATTTTTTCTATAAACAGACCAATGGTGTTATTTCCTGTTTTCATTAGAAGGCGGTGAAGGTCTCTCTCTCTCTCTCTCTCTCTCTCTCTCTCTCTCTCTCTCTCTCTCTCTCTCTCTCTCTCTCTCTCCTGTGTGTAGAAAAAGACATCACTCGCGGTGTGTAGGAATAATTAAACCTTTTATACTATTCAGGCGAATCACGGAGACCACTGAACATGCACTCCATTGGTATTGTAATTTACAGTGTGTGTGTGTGTGTGTTATTGTTGTCACACTACAGCAATGTTTTATTATTTCTCAGTTGACTCCTAAATATGTTATATATACACGGTACAGACTGCAGGAGGAAAGTTTATATTTCAAACCTACACATACAAAATTTATTAAGTCATGCACTCCCCTGTCGCACTCTCCCCTTTCTCCCTTGCCTCATATCCCACTCTCCCTTCCTTCCTTGCTCTCTTCTTCATCTCCCTTCCTTCCTTCCTTCCTTGCTCTCTTCTTCATCTCCCTTCCTTCCTTCCTTCCTTCCTTGCTCTCTTCTTCATCTCCCTTCCTTCCTTCCTTCCTTGCTCTCTTCTTCATCTCCCTTCCTTCCTTCCTTCCTTGCTCTCTTCTTCATCTCCCTTCCTTCCTTGCTTGCTTCATCTTCCTTCCTTCTCTTCTTCATCTCCCTTCCTTCCTTCCTTGCTCCATCTTCCTTTCTTTCCCCCCTTTCCTGCCCCCTGTCCCATGCACCCTCCCTTACCCACATCCATCCATCCCTTCCTTCCTTCCCTGCTCTCTCTTCATTCCTTCCCCACCTTCCTTGCCTACCCCTTACCCCACAACCCCATCGACCAACCCACCCAGCCAGCCACCTGAAACTGGACGCTGAAAAGACGGAGTGAAATCGCTTCCCACTTGGCTGCAAAAAGCGTCAACAAACACACACACACACACACACACACACACACACACACACACACACACAACACCTTTAGCAATACAAACAGCAACATGAACGTCATATAAAACAGCAACATCATACTCTTTTCATCTGAATATTAATCTTTGAGTGGCGAAAACAAAGAGAAGAAAAAATAAGTAATGATTCAGTCCCCATAAGAAAGTAATAATTGCTCTCACTTCACCCTAACATATTCTCTCTCTCTCTCTCTCTCTCTCTCTCTCTCTCTCTCTCTCTCTCTCTCTCTCTCTCTCTCTCTCTCTCTCTCTCTCTCTCCAGCCCGTTCCTTCCCCTCCCACAATTTTCGTTCCTCACCTCTACCTCACCCCACCAACCCTACCACCCCCCCCCCCTGTGTCACACCCCTACCTACCTCCAGCCCCACCCACCCACCCACCCATCCATACAACCCAGCTGGATGGACTTGATGACTGGACTGGACTGGACTGGACTTTGCCCCCCGGACCATGAGAACAGCCGCTGCGTGCGCTCCAGTTTAAATTCTTTCCCTCTATTGATCTATTGCACCCGAAGCAGCTCAGTGCATATACTCCCTAACACAATCAGGGCCCCAGTGCAAACCCCACAGACGTCTCGGGTACACACACCACCCTGCCCGAACAATGCTCTTTTCTCTCCACTTCTGAACAATGGAGAGAAGAGGAGGAGGAGGAGGAGGAGGAGGAGAGGCAGACAGACAGGCAGGCAGGCAGGCAGGTGAGATAGTGACGCTGTGTGTGTGTGTGTGTGTGTGTGTGTGTGTGTGTGTGTGTGTGTGTGTGTGTGTGTGAAGAGATATACAGGGTGGGAAGGAGGAGGAGGGGAAGAGGTGGTTAGTGGGAAAGGGAGGAAGCGAACGTGGTTAGAGGAGGGAATGGGAAGGAGTTTAGAGGTGATCATAGGATTGATTGGTCGAGTAGAGAGAGAGAGAGAGAGAGAGAGAGAGAGAGAGAGAGAGAGAGAGAGAGAGGTGGATTAATGAAGATAGAAGAATATGTTGTAAAGAAGAAAGTGGGAAGTGAATTTAGGTAAGCGAATATCCAATTGGTAAGTGTAGTAAAGGAAGGGCAAGGAGTAGGCTATATGATAATGTGAACTGAATAAGGGGAAGAGGAGAGAGTGAGAGAGAGGAAGGGTGGGTAAAGAAGAGAAGCAATACGAAAAGAAAATTAAAAAGAAGTAGGCTAGGTGAATTTATGGCAAGAAAGAGAAAATAGAGTAAAAATTATCAGATCAAGAAAAAAAAAATAGAATAAAAATTATCAGATTGAGAAAGAGAAAAGAGAGTAAAAATTATCAGATCGAGAAAGAGAAGAGAGTAAAAATTATCAGATTGAGAAAGAGAAAAGAGAGTAAAAATTATCAGATCAAGAAAGAGAAGAGAGTAAAAATTATCAGATTGAGAAAGAGAAAAGAGAGTAAAAATTATCAGATCGAGAAAGAGAAAAGAGAGTAAAAATTATCAGATTGAGAAAGAGAAAAGAGAGTAAAAATTATCAGATTGAGAAAGAGAAAAGAGAGTAAAAATTATCAGATCCAGAAAGAGAAAAAATAGAGTAAAAATTATCAGATCAAGAAAGAAAAAATAGAGTAAATATTATCAGATCCAGAAAGAGAAAATTGAGTAAAAATTATCAGATTGAGAAAGAGAAAAAAGAGTAAAAATTATCAGATTGAGAAAGAGAAAAGAGAGTAAAAATTATCAGATCCAGAAAGAGAAAAAATAGAGTAAAAATAGAGTAAAAATTATCAGATCCAGAAAGAGAAAAAATTGAGTAAAAATTATCAGATCGAGAAAGAGAAAGAAATAGAGTAAAAATTATCATATCCAGAAAGAGAAAATTGAGTAAAAATGATCAGATCGACACAATAATGATGGTTGGTAATGTAAGCAAATAAAATAATATATACAGTATAAGATGTGACGTCAATATTGAACGAAATATCAAATAACAGGATATCAAACAACAACTTTTTCACAGCCTTAACTTATAAGGGGGAAATGTCGATAAAATAATAGTTATGGGATGCTCAGCCTTAGTGGAGGTTTGCTGTTTCAGAACGCTAGAGAAAAAGAAATAATAAATAATAATAATAGAGAGATAATGTGGAGGTTTGCTGTTTCAGAACGCTAGAGAGAAAGAAATAATAATAATAATAATAATAATAATAATAATAATGATAATAGAGAAATAATGTGTGTGTGTGTGTGTGTGTGTGTAATGAATGACCACACGTAGGATAGACCAGAAAAATTATCGTATAACCTCTGAAAAAGAAACTATTAATTAGCTTCGTTGGGGTTATAATCACAAGGGCAGATAATAAACCTGCAAAACACGTGTCTACAAAATATATTTAGTAAACACTATAATAAAATAAACCTGTAAAACACGTGTGTACAGAATTTATGTAGTAAACACTGTAACAAAAGAGGATTCCATACCTATTACAAAGGCTATTGAATATTTAATGGGTATTAGCATAGGCATATATAGTTTATTTTCTTATGAGATGCATTCTGCTCCTTCTCACTTTATTCTACAGTATCAATGATATTCTGTAAAATAAAAGCTGCGAATAAATTGTCATCAGCATATTGCACCAATTCCTACTGAGGTGCAGTACATGATAAATTATAACATGTATTTATGACGGTGAAAAAAAAAAATAACAATAATGATAATAATAATAATAATAATTACAGCTCTGCCAAATAATAAAGAATATATAAAATAAGATATAAATAAAGTATACCTGTCAGCTGTTAGAAGGCATAAGTTATTATTATTATTATTATTATATTTTGTCGGTAGTGAGGTAGGTAAGTCTATGCTTGAACGATTCTATTTCTTGGGAACAATTTACTCATCCGTACAAACATCCCTTAAGAATTCTGTGATCGTGTATGAAAATTGGAGGCTTTTAATTCCTCCTGACTGCCACGAAACACGCTCCTTCCATATAGGCTGTGTTTCATGGCAATATTTAAAAGACTCATTTACCTCCAACTTTTTTCTGACTACATCACAGGGTCCCTTAAGCTTTGAATTCCCATGGTTGGTGATACTGTCTTAACACCGGTGGTAGGCAAAGGCTATGTTGTGTGTGTGTGTGTGTGTGTGTGTGTGTGTGTGTGTGTGCTGAGGATGGGTTGGGTTGGGTTGGGTTGGGTTGGGGTGGGGGTGGGGGGTGATGGGACGCTCTCAGCACGAACATGTAAACTCCAACCCTCTCTCTCATAGGTCCACTGTGATTGGTGCTTCCCTCATCCAATGGGGGGTCCTTGTTTCATGCAGAGAAAGAGAGAGAGATAGAGAGTGGGTGGGTGGGGGGTGTGGGGGGAGGGAAGAGGTAAAGAAGGAAACAGAAGATAAATAGGAAAATAGGCAAGTAACTGAGACAAAAAATTAGAGGTTAAAAAATATATATAGGTCTCGAGTGTATGAAAGGATGGCAAGAAAGAGGACAGGGAAAAGGGGGCAGGAAAGAGAACATACAGGAAAGGGGCAGGAAAGAGAACATACAGGAAAGGGGCAAGAAAGAGAACATACAGGAAAGGGGGCAAGAAAGAGAACATACAGGAAAGGGGGCAGGAAAGGGGGCTATTGAAATGACATATTGTAAAATATTTTGTAATCAAGGGACGGCAGAGAGGGTAGAAAAATGTGTCTGGAGAAGGACAGAAATGAGACAGGGGCAAGGAAGAGGAGCAGGGAAGAGGGGTAATGATTGTAGACAAGGAATAGGAGCAAGGAAACGAGGGGGCAGTGAAGGGGGGCAAGGAAGAAGAGCAGGGAAGAAGGGTAATGATTGTAGACAAGGAATAGGAGCAAGGAAACGAGGGGGCAGTGAAGGGGGACAAAGGAAGAGAGGTATAGGGAGATGGTTGATAAAAAGGGATAAGGAAAAATAAATAAAAAGGTGTTAGTGAATGCATACAAGGAAGAGAGGAACAGGGAAAGTGGATAATGAATGTGGGGGTAGTGAGGGAGAACAGGAAAGAGGAATAGTGAAAAGGGCGATAGTGAAGGGAAAAAG
Source organism: Petrolisthes cinctipes (assembly GCA_033782935.1). Lineage (NCBI taxonomy): Eukaryota > Metazoa > Arthropoda > Malacostraca > Decapoda > Porcellanidae > Petrolisthes > Petrolisthes cinctipes. The sequence continues at coordinate 26,862 of JAWQEG010003209.1, forward strand.
GAAGAGAGATGGAACAGGGAAGGGAAGGAGAGGAAGTGTAGCCTATTCTGTTCACTTCGTCTTTGTGATTTAAGTACCCAGTAATTGTGTATGAAAATTGGAGGCTTCTGATTCCTCCTGATCCTGCCACGAAACAAGCTCCTTCCATATAGGTGGTGTTTCGTGGCAATATTTGAAGGACTCCTTTATCTTCAAATTTCTGACAACATTACTGGGTCCCTTAAAAGACATGCATCATTTCTAAGCGCCTCATTCGGTTACAGAAGAAATGTATATATAATTGTGTATATTTATAAGATAATATTCTATGTTAAAACACACATCACGTAATTAATTCAATCGAGGTGAAAGGGTCAGTGTGTAGACGAAAGAAAAATGATATAATAAGGCAAGTATTGAAGTTAAAATGTCTTAACCGGATGATATTTGCTGTTAATATTGTTCATGTAAACGAATTGGGAAATGAGCCAACCAAATGTCCGAAGAGCAAATTGGCAATGTAAAAACCAGGTTGACATGGAAAACAAAGAAGATTAAAGGAACGCCTCGCATTAATCTAGTGCTTCTATACTTCTGCTTCTGCTTCTGCTTTTGCTTCCTCACCTCTCCCTCCTGTTCCTCCCTGGTTGTATCCTTCCCTTTACACTTTGCACAAATGCTAAAAAAAAAAAAAAAAAAAAAAAATGCGATGGTCCCCTTTGTTTCTCCTTCAGTTTCTCATTCCTGCTTCTGCTATCTCCACCTCTCCCTTCTCCTTCTCCTCCTCGCTTTCTGGGTCCTGTTCTTATCCTTCCCTCTATACCCTTTTCTCTTTCTCATTTCTGCTTCTGCTACTCCACCTCTTCCTCCTGGCCTTATTCTATCCTCTATACCCTTTTCTCTTTCTCATTTCTGCTTCTGCTTCTCCACCTCTTCCTCCTGGTCTTATTCTATCCTCTATACCCTTTTCTCTTTCTCATTTCTGCTTCTGCTACTCCACCTCTTCCTCCTGCTCCTATACCTATTCCTCCTGGTCTTATTCTCTCCTCTATATACCCTTTTGCCCAACTGTTCAAAAGAAATAAGATGGATCCTCGAGTCTCCCCGCCACTGCCCGAGACTCCGCCCGACGTCAACATAACCTCCGACTCTACCAATACCACCTCGGCCTCTGGTTTCACGTGGGCAGCAGCAACATGGAAAAGACAACACGGAGATGATACCGCTGAGACACACGAGGAAAGGACAGGGGTGCATGGAGAATTAGAGTGGAGGAGGAGGAGGAGGAGGAGGGAATTGGAATATGAAACTAGTGAGATATAGAAGGGAAGGAGGGGGATAGGAGGATGAAACTGATGAAGGAGGGGGAATAGGAGGATGAAACTTATGAAGGAGGGGGAATAGGAGGATGAAACTGATGAAGGAGGGGGAATTGGAGGATGGAATTGATGTAGGAGGGGGAATTGGAGGATGGAATTGATGAAGGAGGGGGAATTGGAGGATGAAACTGATGAAGGAGGGGGAATAGAAGGATGAAACTGATGAAGGAGGGGGAATTGCAGGATGGAATTTGTGAGACAGAAGGGAAGGGAGAGATGAGAAAAATGGGGGGGGGGATTGGAGGATGAAACTGGTGGGGGGATGGAAATACAAACACTTGAAAAATCTGAGGAAGGAAGGAAGGGGGAAAGAAAAGCAGGAAGGAAATGACAGAAGCAGGAAAAATGGAAGTAAAGAAGGGAATAATAACAGAATGAAGGAAATGATAGAAGGAAGATAGGAAGGAAATAACAAAAGAATGGGACATAGGAATTAAGGAAGGAAGGTAGGAAATGATAGAAGGAAGATAGGAAGGAAATAACAAAAGAATGGGACATAGGAATTAAGGAAGGAAGGTAGGAAATGATAGAAGGAAGATAGGAAGGAAATAACAAAAGAATGGGACATAGGAATTAAGGAAGGAAGGTAGGAAATGATAGAAGGAAGATAGGAGGGAAATAACAAAAGAATGGGACATAGGAAGGAAGGAAGGAAGGTGGGAAATGATAGAAGGAAGATAGGAAGGAAATAACAAAAGAATGGGACATAGGAAGGAAGGAAGAAAATGATAGAAAGATAGAGGGGTTACAAGGAGAGCAGAGGGACGACTTGGGAGTGGGGAGACAGGTCATGGTGAGTCTGGCTACACACAAGAGGAGGGGAAACTTTGGAGGGAGGGAGCATGTGAAGTGGGTTGCATTATTCAGGAGGTGATGTGGTGGGTGGAGGTGTTTGTCAGAGGTGAGAGGGTATAGGACACGTTGGATAAGAGAGGTGGATAAGAGGATGGAGAGATATTGCACAGCCACAATCCAAAATTTGTATCCAGGTCTTGTTGAAGTTTCGAACCATTTGACATACTAGTGAACCAATTACAACGTTTAACCTGGATACATATTTTGGATTGTGAGTGTAAAGTCACAAACAAATAACCAGCAACACACTTTTCATATTATTCGTCTATAACCTTTAACAAATGTCATTATAAGAGGAGACTTACTGATAAAGTGGAGGGCTACAAATTCCACCAAACTCAACCAGGAGACAAAAATAATAATTAATTAATCCACTCGTAGTATCAGTGAGGTCGTCGTTTATTTACAGGCATAATATATAGTTTGGAATAATCAGTAGCACTCCAGTTTATCCACAAGAATCTCCTCGACAATATTGCATGCTATCAGACACATATATATATTTTGTCTTTCATTTTTCACTATGACCTAAAACATAAGACTCAAATCAACTCGTTCTTCCTTTCACTCTGGTTCAATTTTTTTTTTTTTTTTTTTTTTTTTTTTTTGGTGCTGGGAGAATGGATGGTTGTTGACATGAGAGAAATTTTGCTCCAACCAGTATTGTCTTCACTTTCTGGTCACGGGGGAAAAAATAAATAGCTGCTTCGATGGATTAGATGAGTGTGTGTGTGTGTGTGTGTGTGTGTGTGTGTGTGTGTGTTTACATGTGTGTGTGTGTGTGTGTGTATTTACGTATGTGTGTGTGTGTGTTTACATATGTGTGTGTGTATATATTTACGTATGTGTGTGTGTGTGTGTGTTTACATGTGTGTGTGTATTTACGTATGTGTGTGTGTGTT
>JAWQEG010003210.1:0-42743 GCA_033782935.1 Petrolisthes cinctipes
ATGTGGACCTAACTCGCCTGGGGAAGTTAGGACATCCCAAATGAGATAGGATGTCCTAAGTTGCTTTGAGAATCCGGCCCCAAGTTGGATGTACTCGTGTTTCTGTTTGTAAACGCTATATATTCAGTCGTGGTCAAATATAATCATCTATATAGGGGTAACTCACGTAAGATTTTGAAAGCTTCCCTCTGTTCCTTAGCTGATAAACTTTCCAATAAATAGGTTAAGTACCATCTCTTAATTTACTACAAGCAGCTACACACTACTTAAAATAATAACACACACACACACACACACGTTAACTACCATCTTTTAATTTACTACAAGCAGCTACACACTACTTAAAACAATAACATTATATGTGAACGTGAAAACATTAGACAGCAAATTGTTAAAGCTACCCATATGTGGATGATTATTATTGACCACAACTGTATGTACTGTACAGTCACGAGCACTAATATGGATACAGCTTTGGTTGAAGCGTTTTTTTTTTAACAGTCCACCAATTCACCAGCAACGAAATATTTCCAATGGAGGAGATCTTATTGTGTATTTATTTGACTGTCTCTTCGTAGATATTCCAAGCACATCTGGATACTTATTAGTGCTCGTGACTGTACATTTTGTTTTGATATTATTATTACGTGTACCGATTTTTCTATTTGCTTCATAACTTTATAAAAATGAAATATTTGGTGAGTATAATATTTGGTTGTGATTTGTTTGTTGTTATTTCTTGTTGTTGTTGTTGTTGTTGTTGTTGTTGTTGTTGTTGTTGTTGTTGTAGTGTTTAACTATGAACGACGCATATTATAGTTTCATTGTCTTTTTTATTCCTAAACAAAATTATCTGTTTTCACTATCGTAATTCCTACAAAAGCCTAAATATTTCAACAACAACTACAACTACTACTACTACTACTACTAAAACTACTGCTACTACGAATGACTCCTCTACCTTTACTACTACTACTACAAATATCACTATGACAACACATATAATATTTACGAAACTTGGATATTTATTTCTTTACATTTCCCTCCTACAAATTATGCATGCCAATCTCACACTCATTGTATTTATATAAGTACAACAAATTTACATAGAATTCTCAAAGCAACGATATTATCAGTATGGAAAATATACAAGTTTTTTTTCGGCATATTATTTCAACATCATCAACATCATCACTGTCAATGATAAAAATGTTGTACAGAAAATAATGGCAATAACAGAAAATATAATATGGTTAATTATTATTATTGTCATCATCAACCTTATTATTATTACGGTATTATTACATCACAACAGCTAAGGTCATATGGTGGCAAAAATGAGAGAGAGAGAGAGAGAGAGAGAGAGAGAGAGAGAGAGAGAGAGAGAGAGAGAGAGAGAGAGAGAGAGAATGTTTGAGTTATCAAGAGTGACATTAATTGACACGTGGTGGCCTTTTTGGAGGTAATGATTCCTACTAACTATTCCCAGCAACAAGCCACCATTACGTTTGTCAATCTGGTCCTGTTTCCTGGCCTATTTTGGAGGAATCTAGGCGCTCCATACAGTGGGTACCCAATACATACATACATACATACACAATTGTACCTACTTGACACACTTAAATACGCACATACAATCAAACACACATTCATACACAGAACCAACCAACTAACGAATAATTTCTCTCTCTCTCTCTCTCTCTCTCTCTCTCTCTCTCTCTCTCTCTCTCTCTCTCTCTCTCTCTCTCTCTCTCTCTCTCTCTCTCTCTCATACACACACACACACACACACACACTTGTCCATGCATACTTAATTCAAACACACACTTGTACATGTATACTTATTTCAAACACACACAAACACACACTTGTACATGTATACTTAAACACACACACACACACTTGCACATGTATACTTAAACACAAACACACACTTGTACATGTATACTTAAACACACACACACACACTTGCCCATGTATAATTTGACACACACACACACACACACACACACATACAAGCATGTAACTGTGGCTCTGTGTGTGTGTGTGTGTGTGTGTGTGTGTGTGTGCTTTCCATCTCTATGCTCTACGTCATTAGATATTCTGTTTTTCTCCATTGTTTCTTTCATATTCCACTTTTCCCTTGTACTCTTTCTCTTTCCCTATACCTTCATTCTCTCCACCTTCCTCATTCATCTCTCATCCCGTTTTCTATCACCTCGACTTCTCTTTCCTTTCATTATGTTTTTTTTCTTCTTCCTCCTTCGTTCTCTGCTCCTCCTCCTCCTCCTACCCCATTCTCTCCATCATTTCTCCTTCCTCCCCCTCTCCATCACAACCACACCTCTCTCCCTCTCTTCCTCCGTCATTCCTCACCTTCTTATTTATCACCTCCCTCCTTATTCTTTCGTCTCTCCCACCTCCAATAATGATACCCTCCTCCCTCTTTCATTTTCTCCTCTTCCCTCCCACCCTCTCCATCTCCTCCTGCCACCTCCGTCTCTCCTTGTCTTTGGAGGAGGAGGAGGAGGAGGAGGAGGAGGAGGAGGAGGAGAAGGAGGAAGAGGAGGAGAAAAAGGAAGAGGAAGAGGAAGAGGAAGAGGAGGAGGAGGAATAATTGAAGGGATAGGAGGAGAGAAGGAAGAGGAAAGGAAGAGGATGATGAGAAGGAGAACGGAATGGAAAAAGACGAAATTATAATAGAGACGGTCCAGATAGAGAGAGGGAGTGATGGGAGAATTGAGAAGGAAGAGATGACAGGCTGGAAAGGTAGAGGGTTTGAGAATGAATGGGAATGGCAAGAGGATGGGGATGAAAGAGGGGAAGGGAAGGAAGGAAGGGGAGAGGAGGGATGAAAGAGGGGAAGGGAAGGAAGGGGAGAGGAGGGATGAAAGAGGGGAAGGGAAGGAAGGGGAGAGGAGGGATGAAAGAGGGGAAGGGAAGGAAGGGGAGAGGAGGGAGGATAGGTAGGATGGAGGGACGTTAGGTTATCTTCAACGTACAGTGTATGGTTTTCGTGTATGTGTATGTATGTATGTATGTATGTATGTGTGTATGTATGTGTGTGTGTGTGTGTGTGTGAGAGAGAGAGAGAGAGAGAGAGAGAGAGAGAGAGAGAGAGAGAGAGAGAGAGAGAGAGAGAGAGAGAGAGAGAGAGAGAGAGAGAGATTGTTATCAAAATGTTGCGTACAAACCAACCATTTCCATCTTTCTTTTTCTATACAGTAATGTTTCCGTCTGTCTATTTGCAGTGGGCTATTTCTGTTTGTCTCTCAGTCTCTTTTATTTTATTTTGGTCTGTTCTAAATCGATATTCTCTCTTCTCTGTTTTCCTACCCTACATTCAAACACACAAAACGAAGCCGCAGAAGAAGAATAAAGTTGTATGCGGAATTCAAGGGATCATCTGACTAAGCACTGACGATTTTAAACAGCTGGAAAAGAGGAATTAACATTTACTACACGATGAAAAATTTGCAGGTCTGGCTTGGGTCATGAAAACTTTGCAGGTCGCAGATGTGAAACGCGGAGAGAACTTGGATATGAATAAATGGAAGAAATGGTTCAAGTCGAGGCGAAAGACAACGACACGAAAATAGCACCACGAAACTTGAAGTGACCCTGTGATGTATAATTATATAGTCAGAAATTGGAGATAAATGAGGCCATCAAATATTGTAACGAAAACCAACACCACCTATATTGAAGGAGCTTGTTTCGTGGCATAGTCAGGAGGAATGAGAAGTCACCAGGAATCATACACGATCACAGGGTGCCTTAATTAATACAACGAAGGGGGAACAACAAGAGGAAATAAATGATGTGGAACTAAACGACACAAAAAGACACAAAAAGAAACAAAAACAGCACCAGTCGGTCATCGTATACAGAGACCAGGGCGAGACGGAACGAAACAACACGAAAGTCAACAGAACGAGACCCAAACCACCTGACCACAAACCAGACGAAAGGAAATAGGATGAGACAATGCTGAAACGAGACGAGAGACTGAACGAGGACGGACGAGATAATGTTATGAGAGAGAGGGTACGAGAGGAGACGTGAGGGCCAACTACACACACACACACACACACACACACACTACGCTGCAGACTGCTAGGGGTTATGTGTGTGTGTGTGTGTAGTGCCTTAAAGGACACACACACACACACACACACACACACACTACGCTGCAGACTGCTAGGGGTTATGTGTGTGTGTGTGTGTGTGTGTAGTGCCTTAAAGGAAACACACACACACACATTCTTACTGATGGGTTGTGTTTGATGTCACTCACAGTAACAGTTCACACCATAATAATAATAAAAACCATAACAACAGACTCACGCATATCATCAACTCCAAGGGACTTTTATGACGAGGGAAGGATGGCGAGTCTGGCTATATAGTTAGAAGCGACGTGACATTACACGCTATGGTAAATAATAATAATAATAATAATAATAATAATAATAATAATAATAATAATAATAATAATAATCTACTACTACTCTTACTACTACTACTACTAATAATAATAATAATCTACTACTACTACTACTAATAATAATAATAATCTAAATCTACTACTACTACTACTAATAATAATAATAATAATAATCTAAATCTTCTACTACTACTACTACTAATAAAAATAATAATAATAATAATCTACTACTACTACTAATAATAATAATCTACTACTACTACTACTACTAATAATAATAATAATAATAATAATCTACTACTACTCTTACTACTACTACTACTACTCCTAATAATAATAATAATGTACTACTACTACTCCTAATAATAATAATAATCTACTACTACTACTACTCCTAATAATAATAATAATCTACTACTACTACTACTACTACTACTCTTACTACTACTACTACTACTCCTAATAATAATAATAATGTACTACTACTACTATTACTCCTAATAATAATAATAATCTACTACTACTACTAATAATAATAATAATAATATAACTGTAAGACGATGTGCTAACCTTTTGAATGCCAGTGTCACATTTTATCATTATATTTTAACTTACCCAGGGAAAAACTTATTATACTAAAAGTAAAATTGATGATGACAACTACAAACATATTCTAAGACACCATTATAATGATTAATAGTCCCCTCTTAAGGTGGCAATTCTTTTTTGGTACATAGGAGTGCCTTGATTCCTCCAAAGTATGCTAGGAAACAGGACCAGAAGAGCAAAAATAATGGTGCTCTGTTGCTTGGAATAGTTTGGAGGATTCAGCTGTTGCTCCAGAATTACCAACACAAAACTTCCCGCTTAATAGCAATGTCATATATTTACTTGCATTGTGATTACTGTCAAGAACTTCGAACGGTTTAATCCACATGATATTATTAAACCACTGGCACTCACTCAAAGGGTTATATACTTAAATATTCCCTCAACACACATTATAAGTCCCGTTATCAAAACAGTCGTGTGAGATGTTTGAGGAACTTCTTCTTTAGTGGTTCGTTGCCTTGTTTGTTGATGTGAGGGACGTGTGAGATGTTTGAGGAACTTCTTCTTTAGTGGTTCGTTGCCTTGTTTGTTTATGTGAGGGACGTGCATGCATTCATTTTATCTTTTACTTAATATATATATATAGGAGGTAATTCACTTTTGTTACATTGGAGTGCCTTGATTCCTCTAAAGTATGCCAAGATGTTAACCGGACCAACAGATGAACAAAAATAATGATGGAGTTCTGTTGCTTGGAATAGTTTCGAGGAGGAATCAGTTGCTCCAGATTTACCAACACTGTACTACCTTCCTTCCACCTTCACGTATAAATTGGGCAAACACTCACCGATTTTATTCAGTAGAGGGGAAAAAGCCTGTGATCGGGAGAGTGTCATCTTCAAACTGGTAATTAATATCTTCACAAAAAAAAAAAAAAAAAAAATCACGAAATTCGCTACTAACATTTCTTAACATCTTCACACCACAAAAATATTCATCTCGAAATTAATTCGCTGTTGACGTTAATTCTGGCGAACACTCGACGATGTTACTAAATAAAGAGTCGACGAGAAGTGACAACAACAACAAACAACAAGAGCCTATAAAGATTTAGTTTGTGGTTAATACAAAGAAAACACATTGAACAGGTCAGAAGAGAGAGCGAGTGAGAGGAGTGACGAAAGACTGTGATGGTGTGAAGGAGAGGAGCGGGTTGTATCCTTCCTCTCTTGTGTCTCAGGCAATACTAAACTTGTACTGTCAATAATCTCAGTCTTAGTCTGTCATCAGCAAGGGTTTATACGTGTGTGTGTGTGTGTCCTCGCCAACCCACCTTCCTCCTTCTTTTTCTTCTCTTCATTTTTCTTCTTTCCTTCTCCTCTTTCTTCTTCTTTCCATCTCTTCATTTTTCTCTCATTTTTCTTCTTCTTTCCTTCTCTTCATTTTTCTTCTTATCTTCTTCTCCTCCTCTTCTTCTTTGCTTCTTTTCATTTTTCTTCTTCTCTCCTTTTTTCTTCTTCTCCTCTTTTTCCTTTTTTCCTTCTCTTGTTTTTCTCTCCTCTTTCTTCTTCTTTGCTTCTTTTCATTTTCTTCTTCTCTCTTTCTCTTCATTTTTCTTCTTCTCTCCTCTTCTTTCTCCTTTCCTTCTCTTCATTTTTCTTCTCCTCCTCCTTCTCCTTCTCCTATTCCTTGTTCATGTTTCTCATTCTTTCTCTATTTATTCTTCAGCATCTCTCTCTCTCTCTCTCTCTCTCTCTCTCTCTCTCTCTCTCTCTCTCTCCAATTCCTTCCTTTTCTCCTTCTCTTCCTTCCTCATTTTTCTCTCCTTCTTCTACCTCCCACTTTCCCTCTCTTCTCTTCCCTCTTTACATTTTTCTCTCTCTTTCTTTTCTCTCCTCACCCGTCGTTTCCATCTCTCTCTCTCTCTCTCTCTCTCTCTCTCTCTCTCTCTCTCTCTCTCTCTCTCTCTCTCTCTCCTTTTTTTTACCCTTTCACTCACTTTCTTTTTCCCCTTTTCCTCTTCTCTCTCTCTCTCTCTCTCTCTCTCTCTCTCTCTCTCTCTCTCTCTCTCTCTCTCTCTCCGGGGCAAAGAATATAATTAGAGAAGAAAGCAATTAGAGCGAGAAAAAGAAGTATGAGGGAACAATAACAAAGTCGGGGAAGAAAGTCGGGGAAAAAAATTGGCATGACTGGGAAAAAAATATGAGATCGGGAAAGAAAGTCGGCATGCTTGGGGAAAAAATATATGAGGTCGGGGAAAAAAGTAGGCATGGTAGGGAATAAATTTAGAAGAGGTCGGGGAAGAAACTCGGCATGATTGGGAAAAAAATATTAGGTCGGGAAAGAAAGTCGGCATGCTTGGGGAAAAAATATATTAGGTCGGGGAAGAAAGTCGAGATGGTAGGGGAAATAAATATATGAAAAAAGGGCTGAGAGGAAAATTAATGGGAAATATAATTGGGAAGAAATTCTGGGGAAAATATGAAGGCGCACGGGAATAAATTGGGTGGTCGGGAATAAAGTCGGCAAGGAATAAAGATAATATATTAAAAGAAAAATGGCCTCATGATCGAGAAAATATGTCGGGATGAGAAGAATAAAAAGACATTGACTGGAGAGAGAGAGAGAGAGAGAGAGAGAGAGAGAGAGAGAGAGAGAGAGAGAGGCGAAAAGAGCAACACCAAACTTGCGAATTATTTTTGCAGGCGTGACTGAAGGTAAGACTTCTCAAACAGTTGGTGCAGAAGGAAGGATGGGAGAGGAGAGAGGGAGGGAGAGGAGAGAGGGAGGGAGAGGAGAGAGGGAGGGAGAGAAGGAGGGAGAGAGGGAGAAAAGGAGTTACAAGGAGTTACAAGGACAAGTAGCACCTCAAAAGGTCTTACGACCCATACCAAGGAGGTACCGTAGGTGTAGTAGCAGTTGCTAACTAATAGTGAGAGAAAAGTATAGTAAAGAGAAGGCTCTCCCTACCCACCTCTCCCACCCGCATTGTGGGTATGGAAATGGAAATGTACTTAACCAGGAGGAAAAAAGGCCGGACTAGGAAATTTTTGTACAGGAAAGGAGGAAACAATCACTTTAACTCTAACAGGCTTGGCAGAACTTTGTCTAACTGTTTCTTGAACTGCTCTATCGAGGAACTATCAACAACCTCTGCTGGTAGCTGATTCCAGACATTGCAGATTTTATATGTGAAGAAATTACCTAACGTATCATGGTGGAAGAGTTTCAAGTCTAGTTTCCATCCATGGTTTCCAGTTGCATTAGTGTTTAAGCTAAACAGGCACTGATAATCAATGTTTTCATATCCACGAAGGATTTTGAAAACTTCAATTAGTTGACCTCTCAAGCGTCTCGTCTCTAATGAGAAGAGACCTAGTGCCTGCAGCTTTCTCTGGTAGCCCATGTGCTTAATTGATGGGATCAGCTTGGTGGCCCTAGCCTGGACTCTCTCAAGCCTCGCAATGTCTTTCTTGAGAGTCGGCGACCAGAACTGCACAGCATATTCCAAAGAATTGTACAGAGTGAGGACTATCTCTTTGTTTCTAAATCTAAATTGCCTCTTTATTTAACCAAGAAGCCTCTGGGCTTTCTTCTCTACTTCGAGGCACTGCTTGGAAAATTTGAGGTCACTGCTGATCAGTACACCTAAGTCTTTCTCCAAGTCAGTACTACTAATTTCACTTCCCAACAAAGAGTAACTGGCTCTCTGATTGGCTGGACCTATATGCATCACTTTACACTTGTCCAAATTGAATGGCATCTGCCATCGTTCAGACCACTCTCCTACTTTCTCTAGGTCTTTATGTAGTTGTTCTACCTTATCAAATGATGAAGCATTACACCCTAACTTGATGTCATCAGGAAATTTTGCAATTCGACTGACAATGCCCACATCTATATCATTAATGTAGATTATAAAGAGTAGTGGACCTGGAACTGAACCTTGACGAACCCCACTTGTGACTGATGCCCAACTTCAGGCTTCCCCATTGATTACTACTCTTTGGCGCCGGTCAGTCAGCCAATTCTCAATTCATTTAGCAAGCATGCCCCTTATTCCCAGTGCACGGGTTTTTGCCATCAACCTTTGATGAGGTACTTTATCAAAGGCTTTCTGAAAGTCCAGATAAAGGATGTCTATTGCCCAGCACTGGTCATACTCAGAAAGCATACCGTGGAAAAATTCAATCAAGTTGGTCAAACATGAACGCCGACGCCTAAAACCATGCTGTGAATCATACAATAAATTATATGATTCAAGATGATCTACTATTCTATCTGCAACTATACCCTCCAATACCTTTCCTACTACAGATGTAAGGCTGATTGGTCGGTAGCTTCCAGGAAGATGGCGATCTCCCTTTTTAAATATGGGAGTCACATTTGCTTCCTTCCAGTCAGATGGGACCTCTCCTGTTTCAAGCGATATATTGAAGATAGCAGCCATGGTGGGGGGTTACCTGGTCACATACCTCTCGCAAGACCCTAGGAAGAAATTCATCTGGACCGGTAGATTTATTGAGATTTATATGGAGGGAGGGAGTGAGAGAGAGAGAGGGATGGAAGGATGGGAGGGAGGGATGGGAGGGAAGGAAGGAGGGAGGGAGGGAAGGCGGGAAGGATGGAAGGAAAGAGAAGGGAGAGAAGGCGGGAAGGATGGAAGGAAGGGAAGGAAGGGAAGGGAAGGATGGGATGGAGAGGAGGAAGGGAGGGAGGGATGGGATGGAGAGGAGGGAGGGAGGGATGGAATTAGGGGATGGAGGAAAGAGAAGGGAGAGAAGGTGGGAAGGATGGAAGGAAGGGAAGGGAGGGAAAGGAAGGGGAAGGATGGAGGGAAGGGAAGGAGGGAGGGAAGGGAAGGAGGGAGGGAAGGGAAGGAGGGATGGAAGGATAGGAAGGGATGGAGGAAAGAAAAGGGAGAGAAAGAGGGAGGGAGGTAAGGGAAGGGGGAGGAAGGGTAGGAAAAACACACTGGCTCAAAAGTCTCCTCGTTCGTTCGTTCATTCGCTTTACTCAACCAGATTTGTGCCACTGGAAAACCTGGAACGTGATGAAAAACAAAAAAAAATAATAATAAGAGGTGAGTGGAGTGAAATGTTGTTGGTGGTAAAATCTGGAGTGACTGATTCTTCCCAGCCAACTATTCCTTGCTACAACAGTCAAACAATATTATCGTTAATCTGGTCGTGTTTCCAGACAGACAGACAGACAGAATTATTTTGGAGGAATCATGGCATTTTAATATTTGTTTTTATGTGTTTGTTTATAAGGTAGTAAAAGCTCCCTATACGTGAGTGAGGTTTTCTTAATTACTCAAAATAAATACCACTTAAGTTAATTAATAATGCATTTGTAATTACGTCAGTCAGAGATACTCCGATTCCTGTAAACTGTGTTACTTTGTAAACTGAGAGGGTTGATTCCATGGTACTGTTTGAAGGAGAATGTATGTATGTACAGTATGTTGCTGTTAATTTCACTTCAGCAATCACAGGTAATAAGTACAGTCACAATCATTTATATTCGACTTTTATATTTCTGTTTTTTTAAGGTATAAATTATTTTTGATGTTTTTCTTTCATATACACTCTTGTTTTTCAGTCTTAATGTTTCAATAATATATCAGTAATATCGTAGGTTTTTATATAATACGTTACAATTAAGCAGTAAATAATTTTGCATAGTTCTTTTGACGAGTTTGAAAGATCCTGATTTATTCGCCCAAAATGCATCGAGAAACACAGACTTAGTATATAGAGATGATCTTTTGTGTGGGACATGATGGAGGAATGAGAGGCCTACAATACCTTAACCCCTTATTAAAATGACAACCGTACACCTGTCCTTTACCACTCGTCCCCCCTTCCCACACCACACCTGTTGCATACATCATTACGACCTTCACCTGTCTGTCTGTCTGTTTGTCACACACTTGTCTGTCTGTCTCATTTACACAGTCACACATCTGTCAGTTTTTATCACACGTTTCCACACCTGCTCTCCGATCCCAGTTTTCGGTACTTGGTGTACTTGGTGTTATATAGTGTTTATAGATGAACAACAACAGACATACACATAAAATCCTCCTCAAATAGTGTTTATTTGCCATACTCATTATGTCAAGCAGGATTAATACGCTTATATAAAGATACGGTGACGACTAATAAAGGCCCGTCCACACGATCGAGCAGTGCTCGCGAACACAAGCGAGCTGTTCGCCTGTTGACGGGCTTACAGCTTGTGCACGCGGCGGGCACACTTGTTGTGGTGTCCAAACGAACGTGTCTGACCAGTCACAGGCTCACAGCCGGGCAGCAGCCAGAGCAGGTGGTCGACTGGGTCGTGAGCGTACAGGTACGATAACTATGGTGCCTAATAAGAAGGAACGCAAGTGTATAGTGCTGTTTAGCATAATAATTGCTATGTGTGTGAGGAAGAGAAAGAACACAATGCAGAAAGACAAATGGTGTAAAGACTGGCTAATTAAAAGAAAACATGTGACAATATTACGGGAATTAAAAGCTGGGAATACGAATGATTTCATAAAGTGCATGAGAATAGACCCAAATACATTTCACATGTTGCTCGACTGCCAGCGATAATACTGACAACCACGGCCCCTTGGCTCCATAGGAAACCTGGTGTGTGTGGCAGCGACGTCATACTACTGGGTAGCCCCAGTGTTCCGTGAATTCCAACCACCACCAGCACGGCCAGTTTGTTGGTGTGCTCGCGAACACAAGCGGTAAGCCCGTCGACAGGCAAACAGCTCGCTTGTGTTCGCGAGCACTGCTCGATCGTGTGGACGGGCCTTAAAGGAATAGAATACGGTATAATTTAGAGCAAGATGGCTTCTCAGGTGTAAATAGAAGGCATCGTCTGGTACTGTATAAAAGGAATTTGGAGGAATTAACACAAGCAAGAAACCATATATACATACATATAGGATAACATACACACATACCTCACTTTACTACTCCTCTGTAACTCATCATATCCTCTTGCCATAATGCAGTGTGTGGAAAGATGTCAGAGTCGTAACCCTCTTTCGTGAGCGGTTTCATCCTGCCGTGGAATAGAAAATATTGTCATTAGAATACGAGCAATAACTTACACCAGAGGTATATAATTTCATTTTCAGTACAGTATATATATTTTGTCCAATTTTTCATGTGTTATTGGATCTGAGTACAATATGGATGTTGATAAAAATGTTGTACTTGTTGACAAATGGTGGGACGGGAGGCTGGCAGCTTTGGAGAGTGACAGCTATAAGGAGACAAGTACGAGTATTATTAATTTATACTGTACTCCAAGGCCGCTTGAAGAGTAGGTCGTCCCACCGCGCAGGCAGGGAGAGCGTGATGACGTCACCGCGAAGAGTCTCTCGCTCCCTCACTCATAGATACCCATGTAAAACCCAGCCCAAAACATAACCTTTTACACTTGATACATGATATTTGATACTGTTGGGGGCAGATGGGGAATGATGCAGCTTGTGACCAGTATTCCTTATAGCATTATTCATTCAAGCACCAAAAGAGCAGCCTACCTTTTGATATGATAAATATATCTCTCTCTCTCTTGTGATCAGCTGTCAACTTTAAACCATTTCAAAGCTTAGTTGAAGAAAAATGGGGTATATACACTTGAGGTAGGCATTAATATTTTAATAAGGAAACAAATATAATACATAAATTACAGTACTAAGAGTAAGTTTGAACTTCATAATTTATCAAGTATACCATGTAGGATATATACAATACTTATTCATAAGTAGTACCATGCTTTGCTCTTTCACTGAATTCTTATCTTAGTTTTGACATTTTGTTAGATATTTTCCTCTGTGAATTTCGCTTTCTGTTTAATATCCGTACCCTGAAAAATATGCGACAACGAACAAAAAACCTAATCACATCATCTGGTAAATCTACAAAATTTCTTATTTCACTTGCTAATGTTGTTACACATTTTGGTCCCTCTCTGAGTTCCTTATCTCTGTGATAACAGATAAACAGTCTTTCCATTTGTTTCAGTTGATCAAAAACAATATTGCTGGATCTCTTTAACTTCCCTACTGTTCTAGAGATTGTGCCAATCTAGTCATCTGTGCCTAGGAAATTGTACTGTGGAAACTTTTTGACAAAATAACCCCCAATGTTCCTCAGTCCTTCTGTTTCCATTGTTTTTTCTAATGTCTCTTCTTCTTCTGTACTTATTGGAAGACAGTTCTCAATGTCTTCCATTTCACACAAGGAATTATCAAAATCAACTGAACAGCCTTCCTGACGTTCATCCTTTGAACTCCTGTTACATCAACATGATTATGTGACACACATTCACTACTGACTTTCGTAGTATAATGTACAATGAACCCATAGTCAAGAAAATTGTTACGAATCAACTTCATCAAGTGAGGGGCATCTGCAAACACGCATATTTTCCTGTCTGCAGCAGCTGGATTAGTGAAAGAGGTATAATCTACATTTACACTCAGATTGTTCTATAATCTTACATTTGTGGGACTGAGATCATTCACTATGGCTACTACTGGATATCCAACTGCTTCTACCCTGCTAATTAAATCAAATGAAATATCCTTGTTCATGTCCGTATAAAAAATATAGTATATTACCTGTTTCCATGGGCTAGTAAGGCCTCTTATCATTTATTTTGGGGGTGTGTGTCGCGGGCTACTACTGAGTGTGAGTGAGAATACGTGGGCCTGATCAAGGATGAGACAGTAAGGATAGTTCACTGAGCACTTGTTTTACCCACAATGCACCAAGGATGATAGACAGTAAGGATAGTTCATTGAGCACTTGTTTTACCCACAATGCACGGCGCCATACAGCCGTGACGTCACTGGAGACCCAAACACGGACGCACAGAGGAGTTTTGCCTTGGCTTTGCTTGTATCTCAGTGACTCCAGCTTTTTTCTCTATAAGAACAATGACAAGGTGTGCTGTTTACGGGTGCAATAGCAATAACAGGAGCATGAAACAAGAAAATTACCATTTTTATCGATTTTCAAGGACAAAATCAGTGCTAAAACAGTGGAATAATTCGTGCTATCGGGCAGATAAACTAAACCCAGAGACTGCCAGAGTTTGCTCCCGTCATTTTAAGGCAGCAGATTACAAACAGAATTACAGCATCAAGAGGAAGCTCCTGAACAAGTCTCCACAGGCAACAAGATCACTGAAGGCTGATGCTGTACCTTCGCTGTTTCTCCCAAAACAGGAGGAGGATTCAGGTAGGCAATATGGACTCTTATCTGTTACTGCCAATACTTTCGGTATAAAACTTATTGTGCAAAACTTACTAAATATCATCTTTCATTTGCAATTAGTAGGAGCTGACAAATATTTCTTGATGGTGCTTGTTAACAGGTTAAAATAAGTCTTGTGCATAGATATGGGCTGCCCCTAATCTTTATTGAAAGTAAGGTTTATATGAGCCATACAATTGAAATGTGACAAGACAGCCAACCAGGTAAGATAGGCCAATTTTATGAAAGTTTTTTAGGTTATTTGGTTTTATTGTACATTGTGTAGGGTTGGTTTATACTAACGTTAGGTGGCAGGTAGATTGGGACCATTTCTTAATATTTTCAGTTTTTATAAATGACTAGTTTGGTAGGGAGGTGGGAAACATAACCATACCAAAAGAGCAGAAAGGTTTTCCATCTTGATCATACAAATAAATTGCACCACCAGATTGTCTGATTTAATTATTTTCCTTTTTGCAGAAAGTGCAAAACACCGTGGGCGCAGAGCTGAGGAAAAACAGAGGCGCCAGCTTTTGCAAGATTTGCTCAGTGTTTCTGGTAGGAAGAATTTTATGACTTTTTAAAATTGATTTTTATTAACATTCTTACTGTCTTGCTGAAATATAACATTTCAATCAGTGAGTTACATATGGTATATAGGGTATATTATATATTCCTTTAGTTGAAAATATATATACAGTACAGTGAATAATTTCTGTATTCTCTGCAAGACAAGTTCTCTTTCACTCAACAGACATCAGTGAGTTACATATGGTATATAGGGTATAATTATTATATATTCCTTTAGTTGAAAATATAGGTAAATTTACTGTTTCGGACAGAATAGGATTCTTTGGACAATGATATATTTTACTAGTATTTTTTTATGTATTTTCAACGATTTTGATATTCATTTCCGTCGCATTTTTTTTTTTTTTTTTTTTTTTTAGCCAAACCTAACCTGACCTAACCTAATCTGGACCGCGGCACACTACCGGGACCTAACCGGGGCAGACTACCGGGACCTAACCAGGGCAGGCAACCGGGATCTAACCAGGGCAGATTACTGGGAAAATAGAAATAGCCGACATGGATGGATGTAGAGCACAGTTTACACTTGAAATCTAATCCCGGTAGTCTGCCCCGGTAAGGTCCCGGTAGTCTGCCCTGGTTAGGTCCCGGTAGTCTGCCCCAGTTAGGTCCTGGTAGTGTGCCGTGGTCCAGATTAGGTTTGGCTAAAAAAAAAAAAAAAAAAAATTGCGACGGAAATGAATTTAAAAATTGTTGAAAACACGTAAAAAAACACTAGTAAAATATATTATTGTCCAAAGAATCCTATTCTGTCCAAAACAGTAAATTTACCAAAATGGATATACAGTACAGTGAATGTTTTCTGTATTCTCTTCAAGACAAGTTCTCTTTCACTCAACAGACACATCATAAGAAGATTCAGCCCCTATTGAAACTGCGGTTGCTTGAGGAACTCAACCACCTGAACTTTATTGTTCCGGTAAGAGAAATGCTGATTCATTATTATCTTTCTTCATTTATAAATTCTACTCTAATTGTGTCATATTTTTAATTTACTAGTTATTTGAATTGCATTTAATCTAACTCTAGAATCATGAATTATACTGATCTGTCATAAATTATATGTATAATTATTTATATACATATATTTATCTATGATATTTCTTGATGGAGTATTTTACATTGCCCAGATTGCGGCATTGTCACTTCGGATTCCTCCGAGCAAGCCTTCATGCTGACTTCCTTCCCAACTCACCACCTTCGCCAAGATGTTTTGAAACCTTAGAAACCTTTGCTTAAGATATTGGGATAGGTGGCTCAGGGGTTTTAGTTTTATGGCATAACAACTCTAGCATGTACAGTTGGCCTGATGAATTCTTATACACCACTGTGACATCAAGGGTTCGTAACAACTAGAAAATGTAGTTAATTTCCTAACACCAAGCTTATCTAGTAATGTTATTTGGTTGATACTTAAATCAGTCAACAACATTAGAGAAAATTATCAAGGGTAGTACAGTATTTGGGAGCACTTACACAAGTACATTGGGGTGTAGAATAGGTTGATCTTGTCCTACAAACTTGTTAGAAATTTTAAAGTACAGTACAGTACTGTAGACAATAGTGATAGACTAAGGACTAGTCACTGAGAAATAAGTTTAAGACTTGGAGTAGTACTGTATGTATTTGCCATACATGCCCATCCCACCTCAATGTATTACATTTCACCTTCCCAACCATCTCACACACAATCCCAATTGCCTTCTTACTCATGCTGCAGTCCCAATTGCCTTCTTACTCATGCTACACCTCTCATTACTTTCTCCATCCCACCTGGTATTGGGAAGGGAAAGTTAACATTATAGTAGTGTATATTATACAGTATACTGTACTGTATTTGTCAAGAAATAGTCACTAAGGATAGCTTTACAGGATGCTTTTTCTCTAGGCCTTTGTGTTAAGTAACCTTTCACTTTACAGAATTGGCACCTGACTCTTATGAAGCTCCTACCCAAACCTCTGCTGTTGGAGAGACTCTATTAACACCAAGAGTTAGAAACAACTAAAGAAGGTAGCTCTGCTTCATCAGGTGGACATAATCTGGCAGTTTGTTGGTCCTGTTGTGGTTTCCTACATTCTGGGAATAATAATGTGTATGCCCTACAACAGCAGCTGTCTGAGGTGTCTCTAAAATTGGAGAAAGTAACAAAAATTAAAAGACAGTTAGAACTAAATTTAGAGGAATTACGAGCAAAGGAAGGAAGTTTAGAACAAAGATTAATGGAGCTTGTTGGAGAAAATGGTGACATCAAAAAGAAATTGTTAAAACAATCCTTAGACAATGATATTCTGCTTAAGGAAAATAAATACAGAGTACAAAAATTTGGTATCAGAGTACAACCTTGAAAAAGCAAAACA
This sequence comes from Petrolisthes cinctipes, assembly GCA_033782935.1. Lineage (NCBI taxonomy): Eukaryota > Metazoa > Arthropoda > Malacostraca > Decapoda > Porcellanidae > Petrolisthes > Petrolisthes cinctipes. The sequence continues at coordinate 17,224 of JAWQEG010003210.1, forward strand.
AACTTATGCCAATAAACCTATTATCCCACCATCTATGACTATATGTATCCTCACGGCCTTGTTATGCTTCTGTTTTGTTCTATGTGCTAGTTCCCCCTTTATTAGTCTGTTTCCTTATACCATCTGTGTAGTAAATGTGTTCTGAGGCCTGGTACTGTACTAGTTTAAGTATTGTTGGATTATGGTACTAAATCATATTCCAGTTGTATGAACACTTTATGTGCTTGAATTTTTAAAAACTTCAGAGTTATCATTGCAAAGGAAGAATAGTTAGATGCAAATGAGCATGAGAGGGTAAGATGCAGCATATAAATAATTTCTGTAGCACTCAGTACATGGTTGAATGTCATACTTGATAATCATAGTTCCTGGCTTGTACAACAGCTTTAAAATGTACAGTTTATTATAGTAGGTGTATTTTTGTAGGAAGAACTGTTCCATGCTGACTTTTTACACTATGGGTGAGAGGTTACAGACTTATGATTCATTCAGATTTGCTCACTTTTTTTCACTCGCCTCTGTATTTAATACTGTACTTTAGAGTTCAAGGAAATAAATTACTCGTGTCTACTTTTATGTTCTTACCTATTTGTATTTCTGTACATCTTTGTTTCCTCTTCTTTTAATTAATTTCTTACTGTGACCTCTAATTGTAGGTATTCCCTGTTGACACAAGTTTTCTATATCCTTACCATTCCATACTACTGCAGCATATTCCAAGGTAGGCCTTATAAAGGATGTAATTATTTTCTTGACCATTTCTTCATCTATTTAAGTGAAGGCCACTCTCAAGTTTGCTAACAATGTATACATGTTTCTCACTTTTTCATGTATATGATCATCTGGTGTCGATTTCTTATTTATCGTTACCCCTAAATCTCTTTCTTTCTCTGCTTTATTTAATATTTTATGTCCAAGCTTGTACTGCCAATTTGGTCTTCTCTCACTTCTACCAAATTTAATAATAATGTGTTTAATATCTTCAGTTTCCAGAACTAAAGTAGTTAAAGGAAGTACATTATTATGCCAAGATAACTCAAACACAAAAATGTATTGCACACTGGCAAAGTAAATAGTAATTAAGAGTAAACAGAAAAAATTAACAAACTTCTCGGAATAGCAAAATGACTGCACAGACTACTGGGTATACAAAACTACAGAAGGGCCTGTAAAGAAACGTTCTTTTTCTTGCAAGTAATGAAAGGTCACATTTGAAAGTAAATCATGTACAAAAAGAAGCGAAATTGTGGGTGAAGTTAGAGTTAATGTGGGGAGAAAGATGGGTGAGAGACATGATATGCATGTAATATAACATAAAGAAATATTAACGAATCTCTAGGAATTTCAGTCAATAATCCCAATTTTCTATGTTTGTGACTCATCTATATTTAATCATAATAAATTAATATCACGGGGTTTTGCTAGCTAGAATCGGCGTGAGCGAGCCTCTATCAGCTTGTAAATACAGTGCTATAGCCTTCAATATAGCATACACTAGTCTACTATTCATGAAAACTATATCCACAACTATCAATTAACTCTTTTAGAGAACACCACACACGTATGATGTATAAATCATGTATTAAAACCGAGAATAAGGAGAGATTATTTAAGTTTGAACGAGATTCCTGCATGCGAGGGTCTCCAGCAGGGTCTCCAGTGAGCGTCATCACTTTGACGTCACGGAGCGCGTGACGTCACGGCTGAATTGATGACGTTTCACTGAATTATCCTTACTGTCTCTCATCCTTGGGCCTGATTGGGTGAAGGTGATGTGAGGTGAGGTGAGGTGAGTCACCAATCCTGTCTCTCTTCAGTCTGACGTCATGCGCGGGGTAGGACGAGTTTAGAGACAGACACGGGAAGACCTACTCTTCAAGCGGCCTTGCTGTACTCTACATCAAAGTAATCCTAACAATATAAACAAATATTATCAAGAAACTTTACATACATACCGGTAGTCTAAATGATTCTTTAATATCAAGTCATGCATTCGTGTAATTTTTTGTATGTCAAGTTACGACTGTAGTGTGTTGAGAGGGAGGACAGGAGGGTGTGACAGGTGGCTCGTATAACTTAATAAATTGTCGCACCAAAGAGGCCTATATATATATATATATATAATTCTTCTTAATAAGTGTTATCACAATTGTAATATTATTGTGACGCTATATAACGTACATGGAATCATATTTTCAATGTAGAAGGATAATGCCAGGCATGTATAAGTAGAAAATCGAGGAAATGTAGGGAAAATGTTGATGCTTGTGATCGGTAGAGTTTACCTATATACGGTCCAAAACATTTTAGTTGGGTAGAGTTTACCTATATACGGTCCAAAACATTTTATTTGGGTAGAGTTTACCTATATACGGTCCAAAACATTTTAGTTGGGTAGAGTTTACCTATATACGGTCCAAAACATTTTAGTTGGGTAGAGTTTACCTATATACGGTCCAAAACATTTTAGTTGGGTAGAGTTTACCTATATACGGTCCAAAACATTTTAGTTGGGTAGAGTTTACCTATATACGGTCCAAAACATTTTAGTTAGGTAGAGTTTACCTATATACGGTCCAAAACATTTTAGTTGGGTAGAGTTTACTTATATACGGTCCAAAACATTTTAGTTGGGTACAGTTTACCTATATACGGTCCAAAACATTTTAGTTGGGTACAGTTTACCTATATACGGTCCAAAACATTTTAATCATATTTCGTCGTATTTTTTTTTATAGGAGCCTGGATTATCTTTCTGTATTTAAAAATATAATTCCATATACGTTATAAAACATTGCAAGTGTGATAAAACTTAATAAGACGAAGTAAATTAGGTCTTTGCTGCGATAATTCGTTAAGGGGGAAATTTTGTGTTGGCAAATCTGGAGCAACTGAATCCTCCAAACTATTCCAAGCAACAGAACCGCATTATTTTTGCTCATCTGGTTCTGTTTCCTAGCATACTTTGGAGGAATCAAGGCACTCCAATGTATCAAAAAAGAATTATATACCACCTTAAACTACTCGTCTCCAACCAGGCGCCTCTTGTCAACAAGTTATAAAAAATTTCATCAGTAACCAGTGTACTGTATTGAGATCATACACACACACACACACACACACACACACACACCATACTTTATACAACAAAATATAGTAGTAACATATATTGGAAGTCATCTCTCATACTCCACCTCTTCCACCTCTTATATTTCCACCACTCATACTCCACCTCTTATATTTCCACCACTCATACTCCACCTCTTCCACCTGTTATACTTCCACCACTCATACTCCACCTCTTCCACCTCTCATACCATTTGCTTGCAAGTCAGTTAAATCCATCACATCTCATCATTTATCACTCCTCTCCCTGTTATACCTTCCTCTATGTCTCTATTCTTCACGGTTTATAAATGTCAGCAAGTTATTATTTTACCCCACGTAGGAAAACAAAGTCCCATAGTTTACCCCACGTAGGAAAACCCAGTCCCATAATTTACCCCATGTAGGAAAACCCAGTCCCATAGTTTACCCCACGTAGGAAAACCCAGTCCCATAGTTTACCCCACGTAGGAAAACCCAGTCCCATAATTTTCCCCACGTAGGAAAACCCAGTCCCATAATTTACCCCACGTACGAAAACCCAGTCCCTTGTTTATGATTGAGAGACACTACATGGAGCTACCCACTTATAGACTAGACCAAGCCACACTAGACAGAGTGAGACAAACTGCTTCTTACACATGTGAGAAAAAAGACTAGCTCATCTCAAGGTGGTTTTACAGATATCTGACTTTTGGTGGTTCATATGAGTAGGGTACAGTTTAATTCTCATCTCCACCCCCACCACCACTCTCACTTCTCCACACCACCACCACCACCACTCTCACTTCACACCACCACCACCACCACCACCACCACTCTCACTTCTCTACACCACCACCACCACTCTCACTTCTCCACACCACCACCTCAACAACTACTCTCACTTCTTCACACCACCACCACCACCACCACCACTCTCACTTCACACCACCACCACTCTCACTTCACACCACCACCACCACCACCATCACTCACTTCACACCACCACCACCACTCTCATTTCACACCACCACCATTCTCACTTCACACCACCACCACCACCACTCTCACTTCACACTACCACCACCACCACCATCACTCACTTCACACCACCACCACCACTCTCATTTCACACCACCACCATTCTCACTTCACACCACCACCACTCTCACTTCTCCACACTACCACCACCACCACCACCACTCTCACTTCTTCACACCACCACCACCACCACCACTCTCACTTCACACCACCACAACCACCACTCTCACCTCCCCACACCACCACCACCACCACTCTCACTTCTTCACACCACCACCACCACCACTCTCACTTCTCTACACCACCACCACCACCACCACCACTCTCACTTCTCTACACCACCACCACCACAACCACCACTCTCACCTCCCCACACCGCCACCACCACCACTCTCACTTCTTCACACCACCACTCTCACTTCTCTACACCACCACCACCACTCTCACTTCACACCACCAACTCAACAACTACTCTCACTTCTTCACACCACCACCACCACCACCACCACCACTCTCACTTCACACCACCACCACCACCACTCTCACTTCACACCACCACCACCACCACCATCACTCACTTCACACCACCACCACCACTCTCATTTCACACCACCACCATTCTCACTTCACACCACCACCACTCTCACTTCACACCACCACCACCACCACCATCACTCACTTCACACCACCACCACCACTCTCATTTCGCACCACCACCATTCTCACTTCACACCACCACCACTCTCACTTCTCCACACTACCACCACCACCACCACCACCACCACCACTCTCACTTTTTCACACCACCACCACCACCACCACCACTCTCACTTCTCCACACCACCACCACCACCACTCTCACCTCCCCACACCACCACCACCACCACTCTCACTTTTTCACACCACCACCACCACCACCACCACTCTCACTTCTCCACACCACCACCACCACCACTCTCACCTCCCCACACCACCACCACCACCACTCTCACTTCTTCACACCACCACCACCACCACTCTCAATTCTCCACACCACCACCACCACCACTCTCACTTCACACCACCACCACCAACACTCTCACTTCACACCACCACCACCACCACCACCACCACCACCACTCTCACTTCTTCACACCACCACCACCACCACCACTCTCACTTCTTCACACCACCACCACCACCACCACTCTCACTTCTCCACACCACCACCACCACCACCACCACCACCACTCTCACTTCTTCACACCACCACCACCACCAACACTCTCACTTCTCCACACCACCACCACCACCACCACCACCACTCTCACTTCTTCACACCACCACCACCACCACCACTCTCACTTCTTCACACCACCACCACCACCACTCTCACTTCTCCACACCACCACCACCACCACCACTCTCACTTCTCCACACCACCACCACCACCACCACCACTCTCACTTCTTCACACCACCACCACCACCATCACTCTCACTTCTTCACACCACCACCACCAACACTCTCACTTCTCCACACCACCACCACCACCACCACCACCACCACCACTCTCACTTCTTCACACCACCACCACCACCAACACTCTCACTTCTCCACACCACCACCACCACCACCACCACTCTCACTTCTTCACACCACCACCACCACTCTCACTTCTTCACACCACCACCACCACCACTCTCACTTCTCCACACCACCACCACCACCACCACTCTCACTTCTCCACACCACCACCACCACCACCACTCTCACTTCTTCACACCACCACCACCACCATCACTCTCACTTCTTCACACCACCACCACCACCACTCTCACTTCTCCACACCACCACCACCACCACTCTCACTTCACACCACCACCACCAACACTCTCACTTCACACCACCACCACTCTCACTTCTCCACACCACCACCACCACCACCACCACCACCACCACTCTCACTTCTCCACACCACCACCACCACCACCACCACTCTCACTTCTTCACACCACCACCACCACCACCACTCTCACTTCTTCACACCACCACCACCACCACCACTCTCACTTCTTCACACCACCACCACCACCACTCTCACTTTTCCACACCACCACCACCACCACCACTCTCACTTCTTCACACCACCACCACCACCACCACTCTCACTTCTTCACACCACCACCACCACCACTCTCACTTCTTCACACCACCACCACCACCACTCTCACTTCTTCACACCACCACCACCAACACTCTCACTTCTCCACACCACCACCACCACCACCACTCTCACTTCTTCACACCACCACCACCACCACCACTCTCACTTCTTCACACCACCACCACCATCACTCTCACTTCTTCACACCAGGGAGTAAGGGAGGGACCGAGAGAGGAAGGAAGGGGTGCTTGCTTCGTCTGTTAACAATCCCCCAAACTGTCTCAGGGTACAGGGAAAACATTGGACTTGGATGACTTGAGCGAGGAAAGGATCAATAAATACATCAGCTGCTGGTATCACATCCCAAACTATCTTAATTAAGGTACGGGGGAAACCACTTGTGTGATCTCTGGTATAGTGTCAGGGGTTAGTGAGAAATGTGTTTTATATATATATATATATATATATATATATATATATAAAGACCCAGACACTTAAGCACAGTATAATATTAACTTAAATGGACCATAATATTCAAGAACAGTGTCGTTGTCGTGAGCCCGATGGACGAAAATGTTGGGTTGACCTGAAATTAGATTATTCTGAATACGCCTTTTAAATCAGTAAAATGAAAGGTTAATAACTCATCCAAACGTTACTGGGAAACAAACGGCCTAAATACAACATTAGGCGTTCTGTTTCGTGGACTATTTTGGAGGAATCAGAAACCTCAGTAATTCAGACAGTATATTATATTTACGTTTTAAGTAGAATATAGTGTGTAGATCAGAGTTCCAGGTTGGCTACAGATGACAACCAATAACAGATGATTTTAGCATGCCATATGGTCGGATACACCATGACGTCCTTCATGAATATCGCCCCAAAGAGACCGGAAAAACAGTGTGGGTAAATTGTCAATAATTAGGACTGAATATAGACCTACTCATAAAGTTTGTTGCCTCTAAATTTGCATGACGAGAAAATTTATATATATATATATATATATATATATATATATATATATATATATATATATATATATATATATATATATATATATATATATATATATATATATATATATATATATATATATATATATATATATATATATATATATTTTCTATTTTTGGATAAGATGAAGATTAAACACAAGAGGCCACTTAATTACCGTCCACATCTGTGTAATACAAATAATGATGATGATGATGATAACTTATATTGATATTAATTATTGTTTCCAAAGTACGAGTAAGACTGAGACTTTTACTGACAACCTTTCATTAACAGAGAGCGTAAGACAGGGAGCAAAGGTGAATGTTTGGTTCGTTGGTTGGTTGTAAAGGGGACGGTGATAGGAGAAGGAAGGGGAGATCTAGGGGTTACACCCATAGTTTTAAACTACACTCTCAGGGTCCCTTACCCTCGACACTCTCACTAACCCTAGTGTGAGTGAGGCTAATTTTGCCTTAGCGTTAAACACTCCCTATCTCACTTGCTCCCTTACATTCACAGTTGGCAGCCCTTGTAAGGTGATGTGGTCGCTCTGTGTATATTTGCGCATGGAGTGGCAATCCTGAAATGTTGGTAGTGTTTGGATGAGTCGAGGAAACCCTTATTTACTGTTTATTGAGGACGTTTTCCAGCACAAATTATATGAAAGCACATATATTCGAAATAGATATATGATATAAGAAAATGTCCACATAAAGTAAGAAGAAATTGGGGTATATTACGCACATGATACACGCCGAAGCCGCACAATGAAATCGAACACTGCACACACATGTCAGCTGGCGACCCGCTTGTTATTGAATGGCCCGTGAACATTAAACATTAAAAAAAACCCATTAATTTAGCATTTCACTGTAGAATAATATGTTTTCTTTTTTCCAGTGGAGGATATATTTTTAAAGTTTATCGGTGCCATGCACGAACATGCTGTATACCTAATACAGTACTTCATCTTAAAATCATGGACAATGATTTTTTGTTTTTGCATTAAGACATGTATTCATGTGCTATATAACTGTGATATATAGAATGTTTGTACTGATACAAAGCCTCTTAATAACTAGTCTCCATTTATATATATTTTCAGTAGGTAATACAGTAATAATACATTAGGTAATACAGATTATATTTATTTATTTCCTGATAATGGTCAATATATTGTCATACTTATATTTTCTTATAATTCACTGTGATGCATAGAATTAATGATACAAAACCTGTTATTAACTAGTCACATTGTTCCAGGATAAATATTAATTTTCATTATGTAATACAATGCTGTGCAGTTCCACAAAGGTGTTTCTAATATACACACATTACAGTTTATTTATATTTTTTCTTGTCATACATACATTTTCATATCATGAGTGTATTTATGTGATATATTATAATTTTTCAGAATAAATATTTATTTTCATTAGGTAATATAGTATTGTTAATTTACCCACAGAGGTTTTCTTACTACACACACACACACACACAGACATTTGCTGACACTAGTCTGAGACACTCCATAGCAGTCACTAATTGTCAGTTGATGTCCACCAGTAGCCATACATCTCAAAGTTATGAGGGCCTGCAGATGTTGTGGTATCGGGCAACCTATTGGGAAATTACAGTATAATTAGTTAACACAACTGTCCCTGTACATTCACTGTGGTTACATAAATACTGTATTACACACCACTGTAATTTACTGTATATTACATTCTATGGATATATGCTATTCCTCTAAAATACATCTTGAACCCTTCATCATCTTATATGAATAAACAAACCTGGAATTTGCATATTTTAAACTGCATGCTTTTCTTTATACAAATGCCGTGACCCACACACTGTTTCATTTCTGACTCTGTCAAACAATCTCACTCCACTGATTGCCGTTCAACATTGCAAGTTAATCACAACCACTAGTGTCCTCTCTCTACTCTCTCTGCATGCTATAGTAACATATCTGTAGGTATACAGTATTGTGAGTTATTTTGAGTGGCTTGATATATTTATTACCCTTCGGAAATTATGTTTTAAATTACATACCGGTTAGGTCAGCAATCTGCCGAGCTTCAAGACTCCAGAAGACAGCCTCACAGTTGATATTAGGTTAGGTCAGGTGAGGATCGTCTGATGGATGAAATAACATACATACTGTACTTTGTTTATATGGACACATGTTTACTTAGTATCACTGACCTGAGTGTACCTTAATAAATCACTTAAAAACTATATAATATACTCATACAATATGAAATTTTGGGACTATAACCACCCTATATATTACTTATATCCAATCAAATATTAAAACAAACATTATTAATGGAGAGATTATAATAATTTCCTTGATAATAAGCCTAAATTTGATTGTTGTGTTGAAGACTAACCCAGATTTTTTTGTCTTCCTGTAACTTAAGTTACTGGATTGGACCAACATTTCAAGTGCATACATGTATGATAAACGCAGGTTTGCATACATTACTCTACATTAATCAATTGTTCTAACACATAAACCATCTGTGTCATATTGTTCTGTTCAATTTTTTTTATACAAGCACGAAATGTGAAGTATTGGCATGGATCACATTTCATATATTGAACCTTGTCAACATTTCTGCCCTTATGCAATACGGTCACTCTCGACAATTTTTGTTGGTGGACGTCTCAATATCCCAATATATAAGTTACTAACATATATTTTATGGCCAAAAAACTTCAAGTGACTCACCAGTCAGCGGTGAAGAACGGCGAGGACCAGGGTGTGTTTATACTTTATAGTGTCCAATCGACTCCAACGTATCCTTATGGTGTTCAGAAAAGTAACTGGAACTTGCCCCGTAGATGAATATGTGTTATAAATACGAAAATATGGTTGCAATTACTTGCAAATTTGTTTCTAAATACATGTGTATAGATATTATTTTTATTTTTATTTCATATTTCAATACAGGGTCTCAATAAGGCATGGTCCACCCTCCCTAGCCACTCATCCCTTTAATTCCAATAATATTTAGGTTTTGTGATGTGGCAAGTGAGTGTTCCTCATAGGGAGGGGTGTTTAAAACTACGATTTTTTCAAGTAAGGGCCCTCAATTTTTTTAAAACTACGGGCGTTAATCCTGAATGGGATGTGGGAGAGAGAGAGAGAGAGAGGGTCGAGGGTTGATACTGTGTGGAGAGAGAGAGAGAGAGAGAGAGCAAACATTAACACATGAGGGGTAATGATTTAAGAGAAGGAGTTGGAGAAGGAAGTGGAGAAGGTGGAGGAGGAAGTGGAAGGAATAAGGCAGGAGGAGCAGCATGGAAAATAAGAGAAGGGGAGGAGGAGGAGGAGAGTAGGAAAATATGAGAAGGGGGAGGAGGAAGAAGAGGAGGAGAGTAGGAAAAATAGGAAGAGGACGGATACAAGGAGAAGGAGGATTACAAAGGACTTACGAATATTTTAAGATATTATAATTGTATGGGGGACAGGGAAACATAGCAGAAGGAAAGGAAAAGGAGGTGGAGGAGGAAAAGGAACTGGAGATGAAAGAGGAAGAGAAAGAGTAGGTAGGAAAACATGGGTTGGGACGGATGTAGTGGTAGTAAATGGCTTCTTTATCTTCTGTTAATATTGTGAGTAATGTGATGTGATGTGATGTGATGAAAATTGTGATGTGATGTGATGTGATGGAAATTGTGATGTGATGTGATGTGATGGAAATTGTGATGTGATGTGATGGAAATTGTGATGTGATGTGATGTGATGGAAATTGTGATGTGATGTGATGTGCTGGAAATTGTGATGTGATGTGCTGGAAATTGTGATGTGATGTGATGTGATGGAAATTGTGATGTGATGTGATGTGCTGGAAATTTTGATGTGATGTGATGAATATTGTGATGTGATGTGCTGGAAATTGTGATGTGTTGTGCTGGAAATTGTGATGTGATGTGATGTAATTCGATGTGATGTGTTGTGATGTGACATAAACTGATAATAAACCCCTCGTCTATCTTCCTTTCTCTCTTCTTCTCTCTCTTCTTTCTTTTCTCCCTCCTTCCTTCCTCCTCACTCGTTCCCTCATCTCCTTCTTCTCTCTCTCCACCTTTCCTCCTCACTCGTTCTCTCATCTCCTTCTTCTCTCCTCTTCTCTCTCTCCTTCTCTTCCTCTTCACTCGTTCCCTCATCTCATTCGATCTCCTTCTCTCCCTCCTCCTCACTCATTCCCTCTCTCCTTTTCTCTCTCCACCTTTCCTCCTCACTCGTTCTCTCTCTCCTTCTCACTCCTCCCTTCCTCTTCACTCGTTCCCTCATCTCCTTCTTCTCTCTCTCCACCTTTCCTCCTCACTTGTTCTCTCTCTCCTTCTTCTCTCCTTCTCTCTCTCCTCCCTTCCTCCTCACTCCTTCCCTCATCTCAATCTTCTCTCCTCCTTTCCTCCTCACTCTTTCTCTCTCTCCTCCTTCTCTCTCCACCTTTCCTCTTCCTTCGTTCCCTCATCTCCTTCTCTCCCTCCTTTCCTCCACACTCGTTCCCTCATCTCTTCTTCTCTCTCCCTCCTCCTTTCCTCCTCCCTCGTTCCCTCATCTCCTTCTTCTCTCTCCCTCCTCCTTTCCTCCACACTCGTTCCCTCATCTCCTCTTCTCTCTCCCTCCTCCTTTCCTCCTCCTTCGTTCCCTCATCTCTTCTTCTCTCTCCCTCCTCCTTTCCTCCTCCCTCGTTCCCTCATCTCCTTCTTCTCTCTCCCTCCTCCTTTCCTCCACACTCGTTCCCTCTTCTCTCTCCCTCTTCTTCCTCCTTCCACCAAGAGCCTCCTCACCCTTCCAACACTATGCCAGCCAGATTATGTTATCCAGACAATATATTTCAGTGGCTGTGTAACCATCCTTGTTTTCTCTCCCTCCCTCTCACTCTCTCTCTCTCACTCTCTCTCTCTCTCAACCATCCTTGTTTTCTCTCCATCCCTCCCTCTCTCTCTCTCAACCATCCTTGTTTTCTCTCCCTCTCTCTCTCTCTCTCTCTCTCTCTCTCTCTCTCTCTCTCAACCATCCTTGTTCTCTCTCTCTCAACCATCCTTGTTCTCTCTCTCTCTCTCTCTCTCTCTCTCTCTCTCTCTGTTTGTCTGTTTATGTATCTTTATATTCTCATGTATTTGTCTTTTTTCTGGATGAATGTGCATTTTTTTCTATATGATGAAGATAATAAGAACATTAATCAGTACACGAATAAATGAAGAAGTAAATATATACATACATAAACACAATAGATTACTAACAATACTCTAAAGGCGCGGTCACACGAGTTATTTTTTCGTCAATTTTTCACCGTCAATTTTATTATTCACCGTCAATTTTAATTGTGTCTGGTCACACGAGCTAGTCGAGATTTGAGAATATTTCGGCAATTCGGTGTCACGTGAGCATCGGAGGGAGTGGTAGCCTAACATGTTTTCGGACCAAAGAGGCCTTATTTATTTCATCTTAATAAGTTTTATAATGATTGCAATATTTATGTGATGTTCTATAACGTACATTGAATCTTATTTTTCTATGCAGAGGGATAATACCAGGCCCCTATAAATAATATTCGACGAAATATGATTAATATATTTTATAGGTTAGGTAAATTGCAAGCCTTAGCATTTCCCTACATTTCACAGATATTATTCTTATACAGGCCTGGTATTATCCCTCTGCATTGAAAATATGATTCAATGTACGTTATAGAACATCACATAAATATTGCAATCATGATAAAACTTATTAAGATGAAATAAATAAGGCCTCTTTGGTCCGAAATCATATTAGGCTACCACTCCCTCCGAAGCTCACCGCCATTTGACAACACAAGTTAAAATAGTTTTTATCAGTATTCATTGTACTTTACTGAGATCACACACACCATACTTTATATAACAAAATATAAGCAAGATTATATTTTATATCTCTGGTGTAAGTTAATACTATACATCGCGATACACACTGTAATACTAGCTCCTAAAGCGACGTGTCCAAACTTCTTATATCTCAGATATTTTGATCTATTTTGCCTTAAATAAAATATCTGACACATTATTATGTTTTTAACATAACAAATATTATTATATAATTGCCAAATGACAAGCGAAAACTGTGTATAGTTGGGAAAATACGGCAGGTTGTTCATTAGGCTACGGAGGTGCTGTATCGTTCGAATCCCTTCATTTTAGGTCAAGATACACCGTAAATATAAATTAAGCAAAGTTAAAGCATGTTATTTTTTTGGAATTTTGATTATTTTTTAACAAGATTCAATACAATTTGCAAATCTAAAGCCTGCAATAGCCTCAAGAAGTAACTAAAGAAGTTAAGAATAACGGCCAAGTCAGAGCTACAACGGAAGAACGAACACAGTGTTGGCGGGAAGACCAACACCACCTCTCTCTCCCGTCGGCTAGCCTAGTACCTTCTAACTTTTTACTCTATTTAGGTTAGTTTCTTTATTTGTAGGCTTTTCACCGTGTTGGAACAAAGAGGTATCAGAGGTCTGGGTTCACAGTACTTTGTTGTTATTTGTCATAACAGTAACGACGAGAACAATACAGCAGTAGGATCTGAGAGGAGTGAGGGGGTAAATATGTTGTCGTCGTTGATGAACTTTATATGATTTCCCACCAAGCGGGACCACCACAGCCATTTTCTGCTGCATCCTTTTGGTCCATTTTTGTCATTTCAACAGCACACATGTATTTTAATATAATTTTCTAGGCTTAATAACATTACAGATGGATCATCAGCGGCCATATTTGTTCTCGATATCGTCAACACTTGACGCGCAGGATCGTGTCGTGAAAATTGACGAAATCTCGTCAATTTAAGCCAAAATTTAACCGAGTTGATATTGACGGTGAAAAATTGACGAAAAAATGACTCGTGTGACCGCGCCTTTAAGGGGATAGTAAGTACACTGTTGGTAAATCTGGAGCAACTGATTCCTCCAAACTATTCCAAGCAACAAACAGTTTTTTTGTTTTTTTTTCTGGCATACTTTGGAGGAAACACGAAGCTCTAATAAACCAAAATAATTAAACCATTAAACCTGGTAAAAAAAAATGTAACAGGTGCTTCATAATATACAGTGTACGTACAGTACTTCTTTCTTGGCTTCCAACTCCAATTTACCAACAAGAGAATATATATATAATACCTTTAACGCCATAGATACTTAGAAGGGATATCAGTGCATTTTCGTCGGCTTAAAAAAATAATCCGTACCCTAACAGGCAAAAATATTATTATTCACTATTATTAGCATTAGAGACCCTATATAAGAAAGACTGGACAGCCGCCATTCTTGCTCATTTTTGTGTTTTCCGCAATACCTCTCAAGTTAGTATAGAAAAAATGTATAGTTGCTAGATACTACCAGCTAGTAATCTCCTGCTGATATTTGTGGGCAAAATGTTGACGAAAATTGCATTCTTTCCATATACAGGTATATATTTTTAAATACTATAAGATCCCTTAAGTTATAAATCCTATTATACGTCATGTAGATGTTATTTAAAGCACATGACAGGACGTGACGAGTTGCCAGACGACACTACTAAACCAAGACGTTTGACTGAAAGACGACAGCAGTAGTCAATGTATTTAGGGTTTCTGTGAAACCTTTGATACTATGGTTAGTTTAATTAATTATTGCATGAAAATGGTTTCCGTAGGAATATTACCAACGTTTACACACTACTGTTTATATACTGTTCACATAAATATGAGGGAATTTGTTGTCACGATGGAATGGTTAAGTACAGTATTATATTACTGATTCGTCACCATTCAGTTCGGCATTCTGTAAGGCTTACGGAAGTTTTCATTGAATATTTATGTTGAGTTGAAGATCGACTAGAAACTATCTTGCTGGTTTATCTAAAGAAGATATTATATAAATATAACAATACTCTACCGAGTAATCAGTCAGGCATCATAGTCAAAGCAAAGTATACATTGTGCCGAACCTGCTATCAGGCAGAGACGAATATGAGCAAACATGGCGCCCCTTCAACCAGCCAATCAACGAGCAGCAGAAATTTTGGCTGTCCAGTCTCTGTATATGGGGTCTCTAATTAGCATCATTGCGAATAATAAAAAAAAAACATGATAACAGAATAGAAACAAACAAAAAATCTATGCATACTATTATCATCATCATTGCGAATAAAAAACAACACAAAAACATGACAAAAAAAATAATAATAATAATAATTACTATGCATCCTCGTATACATAATAAAAACAGTGCAGTGTGTTTTATACACTATTATTATTATCATCATTGCGAATAAAAAACCAAAAAAACATGATAATAGAATAGAAAAAAAAAATCTATGCATCCTCGTATACATAATAAAAGCGGTGCAGTGTGTTTTATAGTGTTTGTCTGTATTGTAACAACGTCACCAATTTCTCGACACACACACACACACACATACATATAAGCAATCGCTCACAACACCCACGCATGCACGCGCTGACTAACTAACTATAAGTGTTATGTCCCTTTATCACCCATATAACCAACCCATTCCTCCTTTACCGCTCTTTTGGCAGACTGGGGATATCCGTCCAGCCAGAATCCTCATCCCAAGACAATGCAGGAACAACTAAGAAAATCCGGGTCCAGCGAAGGGGGCCAGTTAGGTAGGATAGTCAAGTTATAGACGACACTGTAATAAATTAGCAACATTACACACACGCACACACACAAAAAATAAAAAATAATAATAATAATAATAATAATAATAATAATAATACCAGTAATAATAATTATAATAATAATAATAATAATAAAAATTTGTACTCTTTTTAAGCTTCACACACACACACACACAAAATACTTATATGTACAGTACCGTTCTCAAGGTGGACACACACACGCACAAACGTGTCCCCTTTTCATACGGAAACAAGCACACACACACACACGAAAAAAAAAATTGTACCCTTCTCAACACACACACACACACACACACACTGCACCGCAAGGAAAAGGAAAGCAGACCAACTTTTGGCGAATGGGGTGATGCACTGAACAGGTCTACCATCTGGTGGCCACTTCTGAACTACATATTTTCCACTTAAAATACATGTTTTGCGGAATTACAATATAATTTTTTGTACACGCTTTCATGTCTTTTTCTGAAACCACAAAATTAAACTCATGCCTTTGATAGTCACTTGTATAGTTTTAAAGGGATTTTTACAAAAATAATATCCCGTAAATAAGGTGAAAATTATATCCATGAAAAAGATGTCTAGGCATATCTATATTAGTAAATATCCCATATAACTGGTTTAAAACGCTAAAACATGATAAATAATTGAGAAAAATATCTTCATGAAGGCCTACAACTATTAATATACCCTAAAATTCCTCACGGGGAACCGTACAACAATTTTTCCCGACTCCCGAGTGTAAACAAACACTACCAGCTGAGTACCTGCCCCGGCCTTGCAGCACGCCTTTAATTTTATGATGACGACTCATATTTTCCCATGCAATGAAATGAAGTGAACAAATAGCGTGATTCCTAGTTGCTCTCCACTCAGCACCTCTTCTGCATCTTGTCTCCCATAACTTGCGACGTTTGGAGTCTGTTTTATTTGATGGAAACCTGGCCCATCCTTTCACTTGTTTCATGAAAGGGTATGGAGCTGCACTATATGTTGAAATTGACTTGCAGTCAGCCACTGCACAAACAAACTTCGTCATTTTGCTGGTCTTGATAACAGGGCAACACGTCACTATCAATCTATCCTGGTGGCTGGTTTATGTTTCTCCACTCAGCCGCCGCGGCGCCGCAATGTTTACAATAATCGTACGTATGGCAGAGGGGAGTACCAAACGAATATGTCTAATGGCAAAATTTTTTTGCTTAAGTTTCATCAATGTTTTAAAGAATTTGCCGTTCTCATTCTCTTATTTGAAGGAGATTTCATCTTTATGCAAGAATAAGGTGAATATTTACACATAAACACGCGTTAATGCTTCCCTAGAATGCCTTAGATAGGAAGGGGATAGGAGTATGCTTGACTGTTATTTTATTTCAATCCCAATTTGTTTATACGGATATGAATAGTGTAGAACCCTTAGTTTTGTTATTGAAAGCATGGTGCTCAACATTGCAATGATTAGTTGTACTTGCTTTTGGATAAAATAATATCCAATAGTGGTAGCTAGAAACCTTTGGTCCGCGTATTCTGAAAAACATGTAGTTCAGAATTGGCCACCAGATGGCAGAGCTGTTCACTGCATCACCCCATTGTGAGGGAGGAAATATAACTCGGTCGTTTTTATTTTTTTTTCCTTCACAAACTTCCAGGGACAAGCGCCATCTATTGTTCTGCATCACAACTTGTAGGCGACCATATTTTTAACTTGTCTTCGCTTCAGTCGTATTGTATTTCCTCTTTCTGATATTATTATTATTATTATGTTTTCCTTCTTCAAATCGATACAACTATAATAATCTTTTGAGGAGTATCATACGGTAGTTCCTCTTCCTGATAATATTATTATTATGCTTTCCTTCTTCAAATCGATACAGCTAGTCATCTTTCCAGGCTTATCATATTTCCTCTTTCTGATATTATTCTGTTTTCCTTTTTCAATTGTGATACAAATTGTGATATTTTTGTTTCTCTTCCAAATCGGGTAACTTTTCATCGTTTCAGCGTCATTGTATTTATTTCCTCTTTCTGATATTATTATTTTTCCATCTTCAGATCGATTTTAACTTGTCATGTCTTCAGAGTCTTGTTACGTATCCTCTTTTTTATATATATTTCTTTTCCTTCATCGTTTCTTTTTATAATCTATTTCAAAAATCTGCAACGAAAGGCTACAACATTCTCTTTATGATTTACGAGCGTCGATATAAATAAACAAAAGAGCTTCAGCGGTATGTGGCGAGTGTTGCCAAAACAATTGACATTAGTACAGTGTTGCCATCCTTACCTGGGGGAGGGGGGGGTGGGGGAGGGAGAGTGGAGGAGGGGGGTGGGGTGGGGGAGGGAGAGGTGGAGGAGGAGGGGTGAGGGAGAATGGAGGAGGGGAAGTAGGGGGTAGCATAACAAACCAAGGAGGATAGGTAATGTGTGCAGTCATTACGAAGAGAAAAATGCAAGTGTGTGTGTGTGTGTGTGTTTGTGTGTTCTCAGCTTGTGACGCCGACTAGAGAGAGAGAGAGAGAGAGAGAGAGAGAGAGAGAGGTGGACACAAATAGGATGCCTGGCTATGTTACTACTATCCATCCACTCCCCCTCCGACCAAAACACTTGACCCCATCCATCCATCCACCCACTCACCCACCCACGAATGTACCAATAATATGACCCCACCCACACACCCACCCCACATGACCCTCCCACCCCCCACGAATGCACCAATAATATGACCCCACCCACACACCCATCTACCCACCCACGTATGTACAGTTGGACACATGAATGTGTGGTACAGCCCAGGTGAAAGATACTTGTCCCATTCGAGTAACCAGTGTCTATTATCAGGTAGTTGCTTTTTATTACCATCCTCAATTCTGACTTCTGCCCCTCTTATTTACCAACCTAATCTAACCTAACCAGTGTCTATTATGATGTAGTTGCTTTTTATTACCATCCTCAATACTGACTTCTGCCCCTGATGTCTCCTATTTGGCAGTAAGGAACTTGATATTGATAGAAATTGACCATCTTTCACTTGGGCTGTACCACCCATTCATGTGTCCAACTGTACCAACAACTTGACCAACCCTACCCTCCAACCACCTAACCTATCCATCCACCCTCCCACCCGGCACTCATTAATTAAGGCTGGCCCGGCAAGCATCATTGACTAAATTAATTGCCTATTTGGGCTTCTGCTTACCCGCCTAATATTACTCTTGGTAATTGCCTGGGTCCCGTCCCGCCACAAGAGGCATGACGGGAAAAGGCCAAACAAACTTTCCCTTCGTCGTCATTGTTTTGGTTACTTTTCCATTTGTTTTGGTGGTATTCTTGGTGGTTCTGGTATGATTTTCTTCTAGTTGTTGTTGTTGTCTTGGTGGTATTATCTCTGGTGTGGGTATGATTTCCTTGGTGTTGTTGTTGTTGTTGTTGTCTTGGCGGTATTATCTCTGGTATGGGTATGATTTCCTTGGTGTTGTTGTTGTTGTTGTTGTTGTCTTGGTGGTATTATCTCTGGTATGGGTATGATTTCCTTGGTGTTGTTGTTGTTGTTGTCTTGGTGGTATTATCTCTGGTATGGGTATGATTTCCTTGGTGTTGGTGTTGTTGTTGTTGTCTTGGTGGTATTATCTCTGGTATGGGTATGATTTCCTTGGTGTTGTTGTTGTTGTCTTGGTGGTATTATCTCTGATGTGGGTATTATTTCAGTAGTTTCTTGTGTGGGTGTTGTGGTGGTGCTATTATTTTAATTTTCTCGTTTTGGTGTCCGTAGCAGTTTTTTTTTTTTTTTTTTTTTTGTCTGTCTGTCTGTCTATGTATCTCTTTGTTAAATTTTGTCTTTCGTTCTCTGTTCATTTCGTTCTGTTCACGTCGATCTCTGTTCATTTCGTTCTCTGTTCATTTCGTTCTCTGTTCATTTCGTTGTTTTTTCAGCCTGTTTTTTATTTTTCTGTTTTTTCAATTATTTATTCCAGTTCGTAATTTTTTTTCAGACTTTTTTATTTTACAGTTTTTTTTTCAATTATGTTTCAGTTCGTAATGTTTTTACCACAGAGCTACAAACATAGAGCGATCGACCCTGTGTTATTAGATAGGGGAGGAGTGTCACCACAAGGCGATCGCTCTATGTGTATAGATAGCTCTGCGCTTTGAACTCCCGTACATACAGCTCCGGACAGATCAAGGGTCCACACTCCATCCACCAGCGACTTGGTTTGTTCCTCGTCGGATCTGGTAACAGTTGCAGGTGGAGGGAGGGGGGATGTTAGTGGGAGAGGAGGAGAGAAATGTGGGCGGGGCTATATATAATGTAGAGAAGACGTGTGTCAGGAGGAATGAATGAAGCATACACTGTATCGAATCACCAATAGTATAAAGCAGGGTTCCTCAAACTTTTTCAGTCATGACCCAGTTTTTACTATGACAACATTCTCGCGACCCATACAAAAAGATATTTTACAAATGACCAGAATTATCAACCTAAGAAAATACAAGGCCAGAAACTGAAACGCAATAATTATGATAAAAAGGCATTCTAACCAGAATTATAAACACTGCCTCACCTACTCCTCCCTCTCTCTCTCTCTCATTCTCTCTCAAGAAGGCTAATATTTGTGCAATGATTTTGTTTTATTGATAATTAAATATATGAATATTCGATTATAAAAATATGTTAGGTGGATTCATGTATGAACTTCATATTAATTTTATTGTCACGAACATTATTATTCTATTTTATTCATGTATTTATTTTTGTGAGCCTGCGACCCAGTTTGGAGGAATTCGGGACCCGTAATTTGAAGAACCCTTGTTTAAAGAAGTGCATACTGCATTAACGTGGGTGGATATAGGAGAGAAGAAATGTGATGATTTGAGGCGAGGGTGAGGGGGAAGAGGGTAAGAAAAATGAAGGTGATTAGTTGAAAAGTAATAACAAACAAATATAATTAGAATATCTGTTACATTATATCCTTTAAATAAAGGCACTGTCTTTTGTTCACCATCGTAGTGGGATAGACTACTGAATATATATTATCCTTTGGATATTAGACAGCTATCCCTGTATTCCTTTTATCCCTCGTGCTTGCCCCGTAGGGGGGGGGGGGGTATTGCCTGTAATGCTGTGGGCAATACTTTAAGGGTTTTGGCGCCCCTTCGGCCCCAGCCACTAGCTTTTAGTTTTTGAACTATCTCTCTTGTCTTTTTTACTATTTCGCTTTTTGCTTCCTTTAATACGCGAGGGGAGATCGTGTCTGGCCCAGGTGACTTATTTACATTTAATTTATCAATACATTTTATTACGTCACTTTCAGTTATGCTGATATTACTTAATACCTCGGTATTTTCATTTTGGACTGTTGTTACTGCTGGTATATCGTTCGGTTTTCTGTAGTAAAGACTGATGCAAAGAAAGTGTTAAGGATACCACTCATTCGCTCTTCATCTGTAGTAAAGTCCCCATTCTCATCAAGTAGTGGTCCGATAGTTGACGTGAGTACTTTCTTATGCCGAATATAACTGTAGAACTCTCTCGGGTTTGTCTTACTTTGATTTGCAACGTGTTTTTCAATGGCCTTTTTACTCTGTTTGATTAACTTTTTGGCTTTTCTTCGTAAGTCTGAAAACTTGGCCCGCTCGTTATTGTCGTCTGTGATTTTTACTCTATTATGGGCATTCTTTTTGGCGCGTAAACAGTCGGCTATCTCTTTACTCCACCACTTGGGCTTTAAGTTTTGTGCTGAACGTCGGTTTTTTAACGGTATGCTATCTTTGACCGCTTTTGCGTACGCATTAGTGAAAAAGTTCCATTGTGTATTAATGTTAATAGTGTCTCGCAGACATTTCCAATCGGTATCTTTTAGTATCGCTCTGAGTTGGTGAAAATTAGCTTTTCTAAAGTCGGGGATTTTTTCGTAGCTGTAATTTATTTCGCTTCTATTGAAATTTATACTGAAAGTGATTATGCGGTGGTCGCTATTAGTAAACTCATCACCCACGTTAATATTCGCTATTAAGTCTTCTTTTGTTGCAAATACTAGGTCAAGAACGTTATTTCCACGAGTTGGACTATTAACAAATTGGATAAGAGAGCTCTCTTGTAAGTTAGTATAAAGGTCTTGACCATAGTGAGCTGATAATGGTTCCCCCCACTTTGTTACTGGTAAATTAAAATCGCCAAGAATTACGGCTTCTTGCGTGTTACTCATCTCGTTAATTTGTTCATAGATATCACGGTCGGTTTGTACTGCTTGAGCTGGGGGTCTGTATAGTAAGGCTAACAAAAGTTTCATCCCAAATTTATTTCTAATGAGTATATATAGTGTGTCTACGTTAGCGATATGGGGCTTTGATAATAGGATCGGTTTGAGGTCATCTTTGATATATAATAGAACTCCGCCTCCCCTTTTATTAGTTCGACCTTTCTCAAATATTGTATAGCCAGGAATTTTATACTCTGCTAGGAAGTCTCTATTTTCAGTATTTAGCCACGATTCTGTAATGCCGATTATATCATAATTTTCTGTGAGCGTTATTTCCTCTAGATCTATGAATTTGTTATGGATGCTGCGAGCGTTAACATAAAAAACCTTTAGACTATTTCGGTTGGGTAACTGCACGTTTGCCCGTGTTATTCTGTTTGTTCGTATTACGTTACCTGACCTTGAAGTACCTGGGCAGTCCCGTTTTTTGTACGATGGTTGATGACCGCGTCGTTTAGCAAACGTCCAAAACGGGCTGCTCCTACCTGATTCAGATGGACACCATCATCTGAGAACAACGAGTCATCAAAATAAAAGTTGTCCCATTTGTTGACGAAATCGACGTTCTCCTCGTTGCAGATGTTGGCAAGTCGTCGGTTGATACTAGTAGCGGTGTTGTAGAAACGGGTGTCTGCTTGTCTGCGGGGGATGATTCCGGAGAGTATGATGTTGTTCGTCTTTTCCTTGAACTTCGCAATCATCTGTCGGTAATTGTTAAGGAGCTCTTCCGATCTGGTCTTCAATACGTCGTTAGTTCCAACGTGGATGACGTACGTGGTGTTGTCGGGGGCCAGGCTTGTCACTTCGTCCACTGAGTCAATCACGTCGTCTAGGCCGCCACCCGGGATGCAAAATCGCTTCCTCGACTTGGGTGCTCGGCCACAAAACTCGGTGAGTTGACCCCTTACCATGGAGTCACCAACCAGCCTGGCCTCGGTGTCGTCTTCATCGTCGTCTTGGGCCAGGATCTTGAAGCGGTTCTGGCACGTAGTGATGGGTATAATGTTCCTTGTGGGTCGAATGTTGTTCCTGACAACTCGGAACTCCTCCCGTGGAGATGGTGTAGTTGGTGGTGCCGGTGGAGGTAAGGGTGTAGAGGCAGTTTGTACGGGGGCTGTGTTGACGGGTGCTGTAGGCGTCGATGTCATTCCTACGTTGAGAGTGACGAATTCCTGTAGTGTTTCCAACTTCACACTCAAGGCCTCGATCTTGCGTTGTGCTGCTTTCAAGTCAGTCAAATTTTCCTCTCGTAAGTTGCAAAATCTACAAACAAGGACCTCTCTGTTCGCGAAAATAGTAGGGCCGAAAGTACCAGAGCAGGTAGAACAGGTTAGTTGAGGTGCCATGGTGATAGTTATTAATTTATTGTTAATTTGTTAAATTATTTATTAATTTATTAATTAAGTTATTTATTAGTTTATTAAATTATTTATTTTGTTATTTATTAATTTATCAAATTATTCATTAATTTATTAAATTATTAATTTATCAAATTATTTATCAATTTATTTATCAATTTATTAAATTATCAGATCATTTATCAATTTATTAAATTATTTATTAATCTATTTATTAATTTATTAAATTATTTATTAATTTATTTATTAATTTAGTAAATTATTTATTAATTTATTAAGTTATTTATTAATTTATTATGTTTTTTATTAATTTATTAATTTATTAATTTATTTATTAGGTTATTTATTAAGTTATTAAGTTATTTATTAAGTTATTTATTAGTGTATTAAGTTATTTATTAGTTTATTAAGTTATTTATTAGTTTATTAAGTTATTTATTAGTTTATTAAATTATTTATTAGTTAATTTATTTATTTATTAAATTATTTATTAATTTATTTATTAATTTATTAAATATTTACTAATTAATATATTAAATAGTTATTATTGAATTATTAAGTTATTTATTAATTTATCAAATAAGTGGTTTATTAATTAATTTATTAAAATGGTTTATTAATTAATTTATTAAAGTGGTTTATTAATTAATTTATTAAAATGGTTTATTAATTAATTTGTTAAAACTGTTTATTAATTAATTTATTAAATTATTTATTAATCTATGAAATTATTTATTAATTCGTTAATTTATTTAATAGTTTATTATTTTATTTATTTATTAATTAATTTATTAATTTATTTATGTATTAATTTATTTGTTAATTTGTTTATTAGTTAATTATTGTTAAATTGTTTATTAGTTAATTATTGTTAATTTGTTTATTAGTTAATTATTAATTTATTTATTAAGTGATTTATTTATTAATATATTTATTAATTTATTAAATTATTTATTAACTTATTTATTAATTTATTTGTTAATTTATTTATTAGTTAACTATTGTTAATTTGTTTATTAGTTAATTATTAATTTATTTATTAGTTAATTATTAATTTATTTATTAAGTAATTTATTTACTAATTTATTTAGTTAACACACGGGTAGGAGGGGTTGTTGAAATGAAAGGTGAAGTTTGTGTCAGTAGGGAGGGGGGGATTATCTAGTTAATGTCAGTAGGGAGGAGGATTATCTAGTTAGTGACAGCAGGGAGGGGGGATTATCTAGTGGGGAGTAGAGATAATTACCAAGGTGGTGTGAGGAGGTAGGAGTGGAAAATTACCACAAGGTAAACTGAAGGCTGGGAAAAAGACACACACTCGTATACGGGTGTGTGAGGTGAGGTGAGGTGAGGTGAGGTGAGTGTGTCAATCAGACTAGTCGGTAGGATGACGGTTAAATTGGAGTACAGGTGTTAATGTGGTTTGGGAATTTAGGGTCAGATAGGGGCTGGGGGGTGGTGGTAAAGGGTCAACCAAAGTATAGGAATACGCCGATAAAGAAATTAAATATTAATACTGTAAAGTTAAAGTGCAAATGCCTGTAAAGGAATACAATAATTATTGGTGAAGAGTTATAAATGTAGAAATGTAGAATTAGTAATAAAACACAGTAACCACGGACGTGTAAACTAATAAAATAAAGTAGAACGAACCTGAAATAATATTAATATAGAATTATAAAAATATGACTAGATCTAGAAAAAAGAAATAATAATAATTACTATTAAATACAGTAAGGATACAGAATTATATAAATGTAAATGTCTAGACAATATATATTAATATATAGTAGAACACAGTACAGTGTTGAAAAGGGCACTACAGACGTGTAGACAGGTTAAAATTAAGGTGTGGTGAGATTAAGATTAAAAAGGCTTAGTTGGGTCAGGTCAGGGGGAATGGGGAAATAAGGAAAAGGACGGTTGAG
>JAWQEG010003211.1:0-42500 GCA_033782935.1 Petrolisthes cinctipes
ATGGGAACATGAGCCAGCCTGGAGAACGTGTGTGCGCATGCGTGAGTCTGTATATGAGTACAGTACGGCATATACAGTGTGGTGCAAAAAGTAGGTCGACACTCGCCATTACCGCTATCCATTTACAACTGCAGTGAGAATATTCCAACACACACACACACCAAACACACACATACCTTAACACACACATACCATACCACTCACACACATATCTTACCAGTACACACACATATCTTACCACTACACACACATACCCTAACACACACACACACACACACACACACACACACACAATATCATCCACACTGCAACACACAGAACGATATATATACAGTACTGCACAGGTCTAGTTTGGTGTCACCCTATATCTTGTGCCACTGTGTGTATATATATCTTATCATTGGTGGGTTCAGATAAAGGTGTGCTGCTATCAGTGTTGGCTACAGTGGGAAGGGGAGGGGGAGATTCTAGGCTATTGTGACTCGCACCACTTCACCCCACTCACTTTCTACCACATTCCCCCTTCTTTCTCTTTCTGTCTCTATCTAGATCTGTCTGTCTGTTTGTTTCTTTAGTTCCTTAATCCTACCCCATTCTAACTCCTCTCTTTTCTTTCCCAGTCCCTCACCTCGTTTCTCTCTCTCTCTCTCTCTCTCTCTCTCTCTCTCTCTCTCACACACACACACACACACACAGCCTACCTGGAACAATGTCTCGTAATCAGGAAATTCCCCAATCAACATTAAATCAGCACCACGTTTATGACAACATTGGAATAGTGAAGGGCTACAGATTCCTCCAAACTATACAACGAAACCGATCTCCTCATGATAATACTACTGAGGTTGGTGTTGCCAGGCATAATTTGGAGGAACCAATAGCCATCACTAACAAGACATTACACGACCCCTTTAAGAGATGGGATACTGGCAGCTAATTGGAGGATATCGATTCCTTCAAACTATGCCAGGTAACAGATTTTCCTAGTATTGGTGTGTTGTTGTTGTTGTTGTTGAAGTTCCTCAAGCTGTCTGGCCGAGAGCTATGGAGACTCATACCAATTCCTCAAAACTCTACCATAATAAATGATTGATTGATTGATTGATTGATTGATATTAGGCGCCGCAACAGTGAGATCATAAGACGCCCAAGGACGAAGGTGATTGAGAGGTGGGACAGCAGGCTAAGCACAAAAGGTAACAGATGAATAAAAAGAGACAGTTGGAGAAGTGCAAGCCCCTTTTAGTCGCCTTTTACGACAAACTGAGGAGGATAATGGTGAGGAACTTTACCATAAAACAAACTATTGCAGGACACGTGCAAGTAAGTTGGGGCTCTGTTTTATTGCATATTTGTAAGTTACGGTGGACGGGAAATACGACGTGGTGTTCGATCATTTTTTTCCTATAGTGAGAGAGAATGTGTGTGTGTGTGTGTGTGTGTGTGTGTGTGTGTGTGTGTGTGTGTGTGTGTGTGTGTGTGTGTGTGTGTGTGTGTGTGTGTGTGTGTGTTTTAGGGAGAAATTCACTCCGTTGGTTCTTAGGCTACCTGGAGTAAGTTGACAACAAAAGCAAACATAAATATACCTGAGTACTGTAAACACAATGAATTATAATTGCTGGAAATTAATTACACACACACACACACACACACACACACACACACACACACACACACACACCCGCGAGTTACAAGTCCAGTGTAAGAGCTAACATGGGGAAATACAGCTTGATAAAAAAAAATAGGAAATATTATATAGCCAAGTTTTTGTGACCCTCTCGTAAATAGCTACCTTCAGTATATTGTGTTACCTTCTCCTTAACCCGATTCTGGCATGTTACCCATCGCCATTAAACGATGCACAAAGCAAAGGACTTTATAATTGGTTGGGAATAAGGTGTTTTTTTGTATACTTGGATAAGTAGTTATCATTCACTCAAAAGTATTTTAATTTTGCCATACCCCATACAAAGTAGGAAAGCCTAACAAGGATAAATAACACACACTGTAGGGCACCAAATGTTTCCTCTACTGCTCCTCTGTCTTGTTATTTTAGTGTTAACTTTCCCGATGCCAACCCCTTTGAAACGTTCCTAGCCTTCCTTAAGGAGGTAGGCTATATAGGCCCTAGTCGTGTTGGTGGTAAATCTGGAGCAAGTAATTCCTCCAAACTATTCCCAGCAACAGGCCACCACCACTATTTTTGTTCATATGGTCCTGTTTCCTAGCACACTTTAGAGATATCAAGATGCTCTAATGTACCAAATGTATACTGTCCCCTTTAAAAGAAAAAGGTAAGTAGGGTAGGCTATGGGATGAAGGGGGAGCTACCCACTACTAGTTTAGGATGTAGGTGTGGGATGTGTGTCACGGGAAGGTAGGAAGGAGGGGAGGATGTGTAGATGAAATGAACGGATGGAGTATAGTCCTCTCAATACACCATACATCTACCATGCAAACTTTATTACCAACTTCATATTCACCCACTATACCTTTCATACTTAACCCCCTACTCAATATACCATTCATCTACCATAACAATATCACTAACATCATACTTATTCACCCACTATACCTTTCATACTTAACCCCCTACTCAATGTACCATTTATCTACCATAACAATATCACTAACATCATACTTATTCACCCACTATACCTTTCATACTTAACCCCCTACTCAATATACCATAAATCTACCTTACACACACTATCACTAACCTCATATATACACACTATACCTTTCATACTTAACCTCCTTCCTACTCAATATACAATACATCTACCTTACAAACTATCACTATCCTCATATTCACCCACTTACTAAACGGGATCTTCCCTACCTACTAACCTCCTACTTCTCTCTGTACCCTTGATATATATTATATGAAAAAAAGAAGAAGCAGGGACTAGGGTAGGAAGAGAGGGTTAATGCATGCAAGGAGGTAGGGAGGGTCGGTAAGGTGTAGGTTGGTAAGTAAGTAGGTTGATAGGTAGGGAGGGGGATCTGTAGAAGGAAAGAAGGCAGGGTTAATGCATGGAGGAAGAGTGGGTATAGGTAGGGAAGGAGAGAGGGTCGATATGGTGTAGGTACGGAGGGAAGGAAGGAGGGAGGGTCGGTGAGGTGTAGGTAAGGGCAGGGTAGGGTACGAAATCTGTGCTGAGTGGGACTGAAGGAGGGATGGATAAGTAGGGCAAGGCTGCCTGGCTGGCTGGGCTAATGTGGTGTAACCGACGAATATGGGATGTTTGGCTGGTAATGGGTCACTGAGTATTGGAGAACAGTCGTAGTAGTAGTAGTAGTGATAGGCGTAGTAGTAGTAGTAGGAGTGATAGGCGTAGTAGTAGTAGTAGATTAGTACTTGATTGTAAGTTGAATTTGCACTATTAAATACCGAAATGTCAAAGTTTTTCATGTCATACCGTACTTTAATTAAATCACCAAGCATTTGTTCAAGCAGATGATCTAAAATATAACCATCCTTTTCGAGGTTAGACTACCTAATATTTTGCTCATGAGACTTTTTGACCAGGGGGACACTACACAGGGGGGGAAGGGGGAGACTATGCAGGTGAAATATTGCCAAAACAAACAAGAAAAGAAAAGCCTAATGGTGTTCGTTCCGTCACATAAATATACAACAAACAATTATAACCAATTTCCAAGATTTCGTAACAACAATTTTATACTGTAATTGAAAAGGTACAGATCCTATTGCTAAAAATCTGTAAGGTGTGATGATATATCCTGCAACCTATGGCACATACAAACAGGACTCTTCTACCCAACCCAACTCATGGGGAAGAATACGGGTCCGGAAATCCTTTAGCTACATGTTGTGTAATTGGATATGAAGAGACAGATATACACAAATAGATAGGTACCAAATGGATAAACAGACTGATACACAGACAAACAAATAGAAGACAATACAAATAAGTAAAGACAGTAGACAATACAAATAAATCCATACATATACATACCACTAAACAGACAGATAACGTATGTGGACAGATAGAAACAGACATGAGACTTTGACAATAAATTCATATGCCTGGTAACTTGGACCATTAGCCTATCCAGTTCGGTAAAAAGTCGTAATACAAACGTTGGAAAAAATTACAACAAATTATACTCAGCGCCTGCAGGTGGCAAATATTACAAACAAAATCTTGAGTGTGTACTGGCAATCGCTAACATATTTCTTCAGATAGTAAACACGCTCAGAGTGATGGTCGAAATAAATGAGTTTACGCTAAAAATGAAATACGAGTTTACACGGGGAGTGAGGAAGTGTTTACAAAAAGTTTAAGGCATGGGTTTGCAGGTCTTACATCTGACAAACTACAGCTGGCTTTTCATGTTTAGAAGATCGTGGACTGAATTGAAAAGAGAGAGAGAGAGAGAGAGAGAGAGAGAGAGAGAGGTGGGACAGCAATCACCAAGGAAAAAAACAAGAAAAGGAGGGACCATAAGGGATTATACATTGAATTAGATATTTATTTAATACTTGTTTTTAATAGCCTAACTAATTTGAATATTATTCAAGGAGACTCTATTATTGGTGAAGTGGAGGGCTAATGGATTAATTCCTCCTCCAAGTAGATTTACACCAGCACTTCACAACGAACGATAACATTCCCCAAGATAAGCGAGGAAACAGGAAGGGGCTCAAGGCAGTTTGTGATGGTGTGTGTGCAGCTGTATGAACTTGGCAACACTGCTATTTTAGCCTGGTGGCCACTACACGTCCCCCCCCCCCACCTCCTTCCTCCTCCTCCTCCTCTCTCTCAGATGAAGGAGTGATCATATTTCAAACCTAGCTTACCCAAAAGTAATTAATTTTATATATGAAACAGCACACATTAATCTCATCCCCAACCTCAATACTAATTGGGCTAGAGGAATCATTCATTACACGCCACCTTTAAGCCAATCAATTTCCAAAGATGACATTATTCTGCACTGTACATTCATAAATTATTCAAGCTAAGAAAGAGTGTTTGTCTTCCTACACTCCCTATTCATGACCTTACAATAATGATCGTACACATAGGCCTAGCCTATAAACAAAGAACACAGGTGCTGTCTGTGATAATCAAAGTTGACACATCACTACACACATTACTTTGTGCAGTATATTAGAGCTGAGAAAGAGTGTCTGTTTTCCTACACTCCCCATTCATGAACTTACAAGAATGATTGGATACATATAAACAAACAGCACAGGTGTTGTCTGTGATAAACAAAGCCCCTGTAGCTAAATGAAATCCAACTGTGCGTTACGAATGATTGAAGACCTGCTTGCTGTGGTTTCAGTAGGTATACAGCTTAAGGGTATGATAGTAGTGTTGTTGGTGAATCTGGGGTAACCGATTACTCAAAACTATTCCAGGCAACAGGACAACCATTATTTATGTTCTTCTAGTCCAGTTTCCCTGGCATACTGTGGAGGAATCGAGGCGCTCCAATGTACCAAGAGTGTATTACCCCCTCAAGGCACAGAATGCAGGAGGTTTTATTGCCACCACAACCCGTTTGTTTCCTTTACCACATGAACCAGTCCAACTACCATATCCTACACAACACGCCCGCCAGTTCAATACGGCCTTTGTGTACAGTTTTATCGGCCGTATGACTGACTCCGGGTAATTATATAACTGTGGAAATGGCATTAAAGCAGACAGTAAAGGTGGAAATTGCACTGTAATAAACATAGAAACTGTGGCGATGACAATAAAACAAACAGAATAGATGAAAAGGACCCCGTAATAGACATACAAACGATGAAAAATGCACTGAAACAGAGAAACGATAAAATGAGCACTGAAACACATAGAAACGGTGGAAAAGGCACAAAAGCAGACATAGAAACGGTGGAAAATATAAAATGTAAGCAGAGGAAGGTGTGAAATGATGGATGTTGATGACGTCCCACACTCGTTTGACCTCATTCCCATGCATCATTTGGGTCAACTTATGGGGTAATTTGTTTGTTGCTGGCCATTTGTTGGTTTCCTGATTCCTACCTCCAACGTATATAGGCTATACCAGAAAATAGACCACCTCAGTATACAAGTACGAGGGTCGGTTTCCTCCCTTCAACCTATGCAGTATATACCATGAAACACACCATTTCAGTATACAAGTAGGGGATCTGTTTCCTGCCTCTAACACAACATATATACCGTACCATGAAACACACCAACTCTGTATACAAGTAAGGGATCTATTTCCTCTCTCCAATCTACACATGCCGGTACCAGGAAACAGACCATCTCAGTATACAAGTAGGTGATCTGTTTTATGACATCGTTGGATGAGTCAGTAGCCTTCCAATTCCCTGACAAGATATGACCCCCTTAACATAATGATTACAACTGATAAGACACAATAACTTTCAAACAATACATTTGGAGTACATGTATAGACCGGTATCCTTAACACTCCTTTCCATTTGGCACGTTATTGATCAACTAACTAAATGCCATCTCCGTTAAATGAATAGAAACCA
The DNA here is from genome assembly GCA_033782935.1 of Petrolisthes cinctipes. Taxonomy (NCBI): domain Eukaryota; kingdom Metazoa; phylum Arthropoda; class Malacostraca; order Decapoda; family Porcellanidae; genus Petrolisthes; species Petrolisthes cinctipes. The sequence continues at coordinate 6,515 of JAWQEG010003211.1, forward strand.
AGTAGCCTAACTTAGGCTACCTGAAATAAAAGTGAGCCATTTGAGTAAATCTCCTGAACCAATTTTGCAAAGACCAACAGCTACATTTTGGCATAATTTTCGGACATTTAATTCAAAGGTGTTGCATAAGGAATACTGGACGTTCACTGTATGATACATTTGGTACAGTTGGCCACAGGAATTCGTACACAGTCTCATCATAAAGCGAGGTAATTATTGTGAAAGTACTGCAGTGCATGGTCTACCAAGTCAGTCGGTGATTGCAAGACAACAAACCTATTATTATGTTGTATTGCAGTTACATAGATTTATATTTTCAGTGTGTTGTGAACCCTTGGAACCTAGAGTGTGTGTATACGAATTCCTGAGGCCAACTGTACCTATTAAGGGGGATTCTTTTTTTTGGTAAATTTGACGACTACTGGATCCTCCTAGCTGTCACGAACCTGATTTCCTAATAGTAACATTAAAGTAATTTATGTCCTGTGATAGTTCGGAGGAATCGGTACGGTAGCCTAGCACTCCAATTCACTAAAGAGAGATTCACCCTTAAATACCGGTACTGCGCTTCTTATTGAAAGGGACAACAATTTACTCAACGCTACATGACTACCATACGAATTGTTAGATGGTGAAAGACAGGGACACGGGAGGAATCTTTCACGGTTACGAGTATTGTGTGGCACGTCAGACAGGGTTCAGCCAATCTCTGTCATCCTGAGAGTGAATGAACCTCCTACCCTGACCTTGTACCCTGTCTGCAGCAGCTGTACTGTACGTGATACCCCCTTGCCATTCCCCCCCACACACGCTCTCCACTACTCAAATACCCTTCTCTTTTACACACAAACCCTCTCCTACATACACAAATTAACCCACACACGCAACACGCTCCCCCATGCCCACACAAACCCACACACACACACTCCCCTACCCACACAAACCCTTCCCTACACAAATAACACACACAACCTACACCAGTAATCCGGTACCTTTCCACCCCAATCAATCCCCATCAATCTCAGTCTCCCCCTGCCTCCCTTCCCCTCTCACCTTCCAGTAGCCCTGCTTTAAATTTATCTAGCCATTCTGACACCTGCTGGGTTTCTAGCCCCGTTACAGACAGAGCCTACAGTGTTACCATGTCGGAGGTTATTCACGGGTGTTCAGTTCAGTCCTAAACAAATCACCCCATCGATATCGTATTAATTCGACAGCCAAATTATTTTTATTACTCTTCAATGTGCCTGTGGTCAAAGTAAATGTAAATGAGTTGTTGTTGTTTCTGTTGTTTGTGTTAAATAAGACGGTAGGCTAGTTTCTCTGTCTACCACAAGTTATTTTATTATTTAATCAATTTCGTATTCCTCTGCTCACTTCGAGGTAGTACAAAGGAGAAAGGTCTGACTGTATCGTAAAAAAAATCCACAAGTCACTGATCAAGATTTGCTTTCACACGACACGACACAAATCCCATTAAGGTATCGTTGACTTATGGGGTACACTGCCTACTACATACATATCTATCATTACAGGAGGTCTCGACGAGTTCCTACTGTACAGAGGAATACCAATTTGTGGGAGGCTGTTTTCAAAAGCTTCATCCGTGGTGTCAGTAGAAGATGTAACTCTATAATATTATATATCTGTTTTTTTACTGTGTGCGATAGATATGGTTTCCGACATTTCTCGCTCGATTAAACAACTGACAGAGGACTATCGCCCGTAGTTTTAAAAAAATTGAGGGCCCTTACTTGAAAAAATCGTAGTTTTAAACACCCCTCCCTATGAGGAACACTCACTTGCCACATCACAAAACCTAAATATTATTGGAATTAAAGGGATGAGTGGCTAGGGAGGGTGGACCATGCCTTATTGAGACCCTGTATTGAAATATGAAATAAAAATAAAAATAATATCTATACACATGTATTTAGAAACAAATTTGCAAGTAATTGCAACCATATTTTCGTATTTATAACACATATTCATCTACGGGGCAAGTTCCAGTTACTTTTCTGAACACCATAAGGATACGTTGGAGTCGATTGGACACTATAAAGTATAAACACACCCTGGTCCTCGCCGTTCTTCACCGCTGACTGGTGAGTCACTTGAAGTTTTTTGGCCATAAAATATATGTTAGTAACTTATCTATTGGGATATTGAGACGTCCACCAACAAAAATTGTCGAGAGTGACCGTATTGCATAAGGGCAGAAATGTTGACAAGGTTCAATATATGAAATGTGATCCATGCCAATACTTCATATTTCGTGCTTGTATAAAAAAAAATTGAACAGAACAATATGACACAGATGGTTTATGTGTTAGAACAATTGATTAATGTAGAGTAATGTATGCAAACCTGCGTTTATCATACATGTATGCACTTGAAATGTTGGTCCAATCCAGTAACTTAAGTTACAGGAAGACAAAAAAATCTGGGTTAGTCTTCAACACAACATTCAAATTTAGGCTTATTATCAAGGAAATTATTATAATCTCTCCATTAATAATGTTTGTTTTAATATTTGATTGGATATAAGTAATATATAGGGTGGTTATAGTCCCAAAATTTCATATTGTATGAGTATATTATATAGTTTTTAAGTGATTTATTAAGGTACACTCAGGTCAGTGATACTAAGTAAACATGTGTCCATATAAACAAAGTACAGTATGTATGTTATTTCATCCATCAGACGATCCTCACCTGACCTAACCTAATATCAACTGTGAGGCTGTCTTCTGGAGTCTTGAAGCTCGGCAGATTGCTGACCTAACCGGTATGTAATTTAAAACATAATTTCCGAAGGGTAATAAATATATCAAACCACTCAAAATAACTCACAATACTGTATACCTACAGAGTACCGGGTACTGAGTGAAAATGATTTCTTTTGGTAGTACTGTATGGTAAATAAAAGCATTTGTGTCCTTAATTGGTACTACAGAATTTTTGTGGCTTTTATGCATTTCTTTGTGAAATTTAAACAATTTAAAGATATTGAGACAGAAGTGTCTCTTTCCTTGCATTTTCATATTGTATGAGTATATTATATAGTTTTTAAATGATTTATTAAGGTACACTCAGGTCAGTGATACTAAGTAAACATGTGTCCATATAAACAAAGTACAGTACGTATGTTATTTCATCCATCAGACGATCCTCACCTGACCTAACCTAATATCAACTGTGAGGCTGTCTTCTGGAGTCTTGAAGCTCAGCAGATTGCTGACCTAACCGGTATGTAATTTAAAACATAATTTCCGAAGGGTAATAAATATATCAAGCCACTCAAAATAACTCACAATACTGTATACCTACAGATATGTTACTATAGCATGCAGAGAGAGTAGAGAGAGGACACTAGTGGTTGTGATTAACTTGCAATGTTGAACGGCAATCAGTGGAGTGAGATTGTTTGACAGAGTCAGAAATGAAACAGTGTGTGGGTCACGGCATTTGTATAAAGAAAAGCATGCAGTTTAAAATATGCAAATTCCAGGTTTGTTTATTCATATAAGATGATGAAGGGTTCAAGATGTATTTTAGAGGAATAGCATATATCCATAGAATGTAATATACAGTAAATTACAGTGGTGTGTAATACAGTATTTATGTAACCACAGTGAATGTACAGGGACAGTTGTGTTAACTAATTATACTGTAATTTCCCAATAGGTTGCCCGATACCACAACATCTGCAGGCCCTCATAACTTTGAGATGTATGGCTACTGGTGGACATCAACTGACAATTAGTGACTGCTATGGAGTGTCTCAGACTAGTGTCAGCAAATGTCTGTGTGTGTGTGTGTGTGTGTGTAGTAAGAAAACCTCTGTGGGTAAATTAACAATACTATATTACCTAATGAAAATAAATATTTATTCTGAAAAATTATAATATATCACATAAATACACTCATGATATGAAAATGTATGTATGACAAGAAAAAATATAAATAAACTGTAATGTGTGTATATTAGAAACACCTTTGTGGAACTGCACAGCATTGTATTACATAATGAAAATTAATATTTATCCTGGAACAATGTGACTAGTTAATAACAGGTTTTGTATCATTAATTCTATGCATCACAGTGAATTATAAGAAAATATAAGTATGACAATATATTGACCATTATCAGGAAATAAATAAATATAATCTGTATTACCTAATGTATTATTACTGTATTACCTACTGAAAATATATATAAATGGAGACTAGTTATTAAGAGGCTTTGTATCAGTACAAACATTCTATATATCACAGTTATATAGCACATGAATACATGTCTTAATGCAAAAACAAAAAATCATTGTCCATGATTTTAAGATGAAGTACTGTATTAGGTATACAGCATGTTCGTGCATGGCACCGATAAACTTTAAAAATATATCCTCCACTGGAAAAAAGAAAACATATTATTCTACAGTGAAATGCTAAATTAATGGGTTTTTTTAATGTTTAATGTTCACGGGCCATTCAATAACAAGCGGGTCGCCAGCTGACATGTGTGTGCAGTGTTCGATTTCATTGTGCGGCTTCGGCGTGTATCATGTGCGTAATATACCCCAATTTCTTCTTACTTTATGTGGACATTTTCTTATATCATATATCTATTTCGAATATATGTGCTTTCATATAATTTGTGCTGGAAAACGTCCTCAATAAACAGTAAATAAGGGTTTCCTCGACTCATCCAAACACTACCAACATTTCAGGATTGCCACTCCATGCGCAAATATACACAGAGCGACCACATCACCTTACAAGGGCTGCCAACTGTGAATGTAAGGGAGCAAGTGAGATAGGGAGTGTTTAACGCTAAGGCAAAATTAGCCTCACTCACACTAGGGTTAGTGAGAGTGTCGAGGGTAAGGGACCCTGAGAGTGTAGTTTAAAACTATGGGTGTATGTCTTTCCATTACCATGGGCTACTCTTTTCCTTTGCTCATAATAAGCCCATATTCAATAATGCTAAAAACCTCTACAAGCCGTACAAACCAGCAAATGTAAGTGACATTATAAAGCAAACTCACTCTTTACATAACTGTGATACTTTTTATATAACCTCTAAGATTTGATATTACAACGCCCGCACATGGCATTCGTGGCCCACTCCCTCAAGGCACATCATTAAGTTGAGGAACGACTGTGTGGTTCACCATTATTTCTTTGCATTCTCTGCCACTTACATTATCCTCCACTTCTGTGTAGACAAAATAGATTAAATAAACCCCAGACCCTTCATTTGAAAGAATACATTATTACAGAACAAAATAATATACCCCTGACCCAACACAGGGAAAAGAACAAGTGTGATGATGATGATAAATAATATAATCTGCAGCAATCAGACGTGCAAATGAAGGTCTTCTTACATTATTCATAAATAACTTGTGAATTAAGACTGTATGGAGATACGAGACCATAGATGCCGATTGTGGTCGTATTGTCCAACACACAGCAGGCTACACACTACCGTACAACATTTTGCTCAAACACAGAGGCCAAACTCGGCTGTCAGCAAAAACACACGAAGCAGTGTACACACATGTGGCTCTCCGGAAAACAACAATACCGCCACGGAATATGAAACCCACTCTGGCATGCACAATATTCAACAAAGGAATGCAAACAGCCTAACCCTGCACCAACCTTGAGTGAGTTTGGCAACTCCCTGGTTTGCTATGCATAACCACACTACTATTTCCTGCTGCTTTTACAGTCACAAGAGCCATTCAGGCCTTCCTTGCGCTCTGCCAACACGTGTTGTAAACAACAGTGCACAAACAACAGCAAAGACTGCAGCAGGAAACTTTTCAAGAAAATCCAAATATTTTTACCACTGCCTTGGACACCAGCCAACTCTTCATTACTGTCTGTTGCATGTGAAAGGTCAAACAACCATGTAGCTTATAGTGACTCCAGCACGAAACGTATTGTAGTAGTAAACGAGCAAGAGTAAATAGTAAAGCAAATCTGACTGACAACACTTTATTCCGAGTAGCCTATGTACTTTACTATCTCTAACCTCCCGGAATTATGAACCTTATGAGTCATCGCCCAACACAGCTTATGCAAGCTGTGTTGTTTATTTGATCTTACCCAGAAGGCAGACAACCCTCCCAACTCTTGCTGAGACGGCCAGCTTCACTCATTCCACCTTCACATTTTGCCCACCACCAGCACTACTGCAATTTTACACTCCCTCACACTCCACCTCTGGCTGACAAATTCAATAAGAACTAGCACCCAGCCTGGGGGGTGAGGGGGGAATTAGCTGGCACTAATATGTGCATGATAGCAGTGGAAAAGAAAGTAAGCAGAGAGAAGGCAATCGATTAAATTACAAAGAAATGCAAAAAGAAAAAAAAAATGTATTGGCTAACTAAAATACAGGTGTGGGACAATAGGAGCATAAGTCGCGTGAAAGAGAATGTAGGCCTACCGGTACTCCTTCATTACTATTTCATCTCTACATTCCCATCCATTCTTCAACTACTTCACCTCCACTCCACTTTTACAATATAAAACCTCATTCCACCTCCACTTATCAATCAGTAGCTGCTGTTGGTAAGGTACTCACTCACTCTCCCCAAACCCAACCAACCCCCCAGGGCTGGATATATGGGAATGGTTCTCAAAGTGGCCGTTATGTCTCCCAAGAGAGTCACACCATACATCTTGGGAACCATACAAAAGTAAAAGGCCCTACAGGAGTCACACATGTTTCCAGTTCCAAACAAAGTCTTCTACCAGGTGGGACAAATTCCTGTATTTTATTTTTAGCTATAGGTATACCGAGTTTTATCAAAAGCGTTCCATAAGGTAAAGATAACAATACAGTATATTAGTAAAAACTAATTTTATTACAATGTAAGAAGCTTGCCTCTGTAGGCTATATGCAGGACAATGAAATATATTTATATTGTATATTAGTTTTTAACTGCCACTGCTTATTTAAAGAGTAGACAAAATTATGGTGCTCTAATCATCAATCAATGGAACAGTTAAAAAGTTAAGAACTCTAGCTGCTGACAACTTATGTTACAATAGGTCTCATACTCTACAGAGAAACAACCTTGTAATACATATGAAATTATTTTGGTTTGAGGTCTCACCAAGATAAGAACCTGTTACAGTACAGCAAAGCATCTTAAGGACAGGGCACCCAACTGAAAACAATGTGCCATTACCTTTAACCATAGCCTATGTTACTGGCTTCCCATTTGCAAGAAAACTATCTGGTATTAGGCCTAGTCAAGAGTAATATTAGCTACCAGTAATTCACTTCTGTACATATCCTGCAGGGGCTATAATGTTACATTGGCACAGTACAATACTAGTACTTACTTTTGGGTACATCTTAGGATATAATTTCAAGGTAGGCTTTGCAGTTCCAAATACAGTATATTGTATGATAGGCCTACAGTAGTTCCCAGTATTATTGTTATCTTCTGACTGACACTATCACTAATATATGAATGACCAGGTGGGGTAATTTGCTATTACTGTACTTATATTTATGGCATTGTGGGATCATTTAGCCTAAGCACACACTGTATACCGGTACTGTACTCGCATACCAGTACCATACTATACGGTAGACTACACTGAGTACTGTCTATCATTATTACCTCACTAAAAAAAAAAAAAAAAAAAAAAAAAAAAAAAAAAAAAAAAAAAAAAATCTACCATAGGCTACCTATAAAGCAATAGTTCTGCTACCACATATGTACTGTATATTAATGTATACATATATTTTCTGAGTGATCTAGTTTATGAGACTTCATCACAGCCCAATCTGGCATCCTGCTGATAAGGAGGACTTCAGTCTACCATATCCCTAGTGGACAAGTGGCTCCTACCCTCCTCAAATGTACAATATAGAAAAAGATACACAGGTTTGAATATTCAGTAATGATGTTATGTTAATGCACTAATACAGTAAATGGTCATTATGCTGGTCTATTTCTTTTTTTACATCTCCTCTCTCATTTGGAACCAGTCAAATTTTTACTCTGTACGAGTTAGGTTGCTCATTCAGAAATGCTGCAGGAGCTTTACAGATCACACACCCAACTTTTATTAATAGTTCCGACACCAAACTTCCTCAAAGGGGAGGGTCATGGCAGAATCTAGTCACAAAATTCCTGGAACACCATATTACTCCTTTCCTCCTGAGCTCTCCCTAATCTCTTTGTCTTCCCTTCCCAGCTCAAATTATGAAACTAACACCTATTGGTATTTTGTAGGATAACAGGTAAGTGGCCTTATACTGTAATGCATCATACGGTGCAAGGCCACACCTGGAAACACATTTTAACTCTTTTACAATTCTCGCTCGTTGTTCATAATTTAGTTTGGTTATTTCCTACCCAAGGATATATCTTATAACCATTGTGATATTAATAGATATTTCAGATATCACTTTGAGTACCAATAATCCCACAGGTACCAAGTACCTTAGGCTCTGTGGGAAGTTATGGTACTGTTTGGAAATATGAGGTATAGGCTACTGTACTACATAGAGTACTATATTTATATCATTTATAACCCCAACAGTGAATCCAGGACCATCTAGACTACAAGAAAAAAGTTAACACAAGCCATTCCCCTTGCATCAACACCTCCATACCAACACATGCAAGAAGATAGGGTATGCAGTCTTCACTAAATCTTGTCATACAGCTACCTACAATGTACCTTAAATGATATAGTAGGCTATAGGGTATTCATCAACCTAGGAATCATACAAAATGATTCCCCGAGACCTTTGGATAAGTGGGTTTCTGGATAATGAGGAATACCGTAATATCAGATGCTGGCCAAAGATAAACACCTTTACTACATACTGGTACCTATACAGTACTGTATTTATATAAAATATAAAAACTATTTAAGAATCCAACATACAGTACATCTATCCTGGGCAAGTAATATTAGAGAACATTTAGAGTAATGAAGACATGAGTAGGCTTGCTAGCTACCTCTCTAATCTTTGATAGTGACACATCCTGTCCTGATTTATATACAATACAGTACCTACCCAAAGTCTTCATGTTTCTCAGTCTCCTCATAGAACTACTGCCTCTTCATTTCAAACACGTAAATACATAACAAAATTCATGAAAATTGTATGGAAAAAAAAAAAAAACTTCATTATTGACAACACCAATTATTCAAAAGAAAATATTGTTGCCTTCTTCCCTCCCCAGAGGTTCATCCTAAGCACTACCGTACCGTATCTTTAGATATTCAGTTATTCCTCGTCCTTCTCTCTTACCCTCAATCCAGTTTAGCCTACTACTGTACAGTGCTGTACTATCCTTTTCATGCTAGACTATAACAGTATGATTTGTCCAGTATAGCTAACAGTAGTGTACCGTACTGTCTTCATACCACAGCCTGGTCGTTACTGTACAGTACTGTACCTCCCTTCAATTACAGGTTACTGTCCCTACACAGTATGGTATATACTATACAATGTATACTTAGATATGATTACCAGCTTATCTCTATCAGATAACATAGATATAGTGCTTAAGCCTACAGAGTTAATGTCATGTAGTTTTGAATTCCTGTTTCTACATACAAATACACTGTAAGACTACTTTATGCCTTAACAATTGTACCAATACTGTACCTTATGAGCTCACCACTAAACATGAAATGATTACTTCCACCTCAGACATAAATACCAATGCAGAAATAGGCTATACAGTACAATTAAAAGTATTCAGGAAATTAATGAGATTTCTGGAGATGATGATGATATTTTCAAACCATAAATTAGTAAAATTATTAAGATTTGTAAGCATCACAGACCTACATTAATGTCATTTTGAAAATATTCAGAAATATATGACAAACAAAAATACCCTTCAGTCATATTTAGTATACAAAACCAATGCTGAAGAAACCATCAAAACACAAAATTTAATACTGTAATGTTTAGCTGGCTTCCTCATGACTTGTGGTGGTATTATTAAACTTACTCGCCAACAAAAGAGAGTTACGTCATTGTTAAATAATGGGAACTGAGTGACAAAGAGAAATTTTTCATCAAAAATAAGTTTAATAATACCAGTCTTGTCCTCATCCTTGATTTCCTACCCAACACAAACACACACACCAAAATTCCAAATGGGTAAGCATTGACAGGCAAGGCACTAACTGACTGACTGACTTGACAGGGGAACACACACACACACCAAAATTCCATATGGGTACCAGTAAGCATTTGCAGGGAGGGCACTAACTGACTGATTTGACAGGGGAACAAACAAACACACACACCAAATGGGTAAGCATGGGCAAGCAGGGCACTAACTGACTGACTGACTTGACAGGGGAACACACACACACACACACACACACAGTACAAACATTTCCCTTCATGATGCAACAACCACCACCACCACCACCACAATGTAATTTACCCACTTACCCCCACTGCTTGGACACTAAAAATACCCCTTGTCTGCTCTCCTGCCCACCAACCCACCTACCTACCCACCCCTTGCAGAACCTAAATAAAATCCCCACCACAAACAACCCCCACTCGTCCCTCCGTCCCCCCCAAAAAAAAAACCCACTGAGTATTTAATGAATTGGCTCTTATGACGTCTTATACTAAATTACAAGTGAGTGAAACAGCTGATAAAATCCACCACCACAAACACCCACACAGAGCAGCCAGTCATAGTCAATCACAACTATACACACACACACACAGCCCCGTAAACTAACAATACCCTCCCTACCTACCCATACTATGCACTTGATGCCTAGTTGTCTATTATTATTTTATATACATCACGGGTGTATTAAATAGCTGATAAATAATTCCCCTGAACCCCCCCGAAAAAAATACACCAACCAAACACCCACTCACTCCAGGGCAGAAACACACAAACACACACACACCAATATATATACACACTCACACACGTACACCACCACCACCAAAAAAATACACCGACCAACCAACCAAACACCTAGGCTACTCCAGTCATCTCCAGGGTAGAAGCAGCCATCAACACACATACATACACACAGACAGACACACACACACACACAATATAATCACCCACCACACCAATATACACACATACACACTTACCCGTCTCCCACCACCACACATTTGATGGCTTGCATAATCCCGGCTTTGTAAATTCACAGTGCACTGATGGAATAATAACCACTAGGGAAGGTCCTATAGGGGTGTAGAGGGCGTGGAGCGGAGGTATACACGTCCTCCTTCACACACGTACACAGGGACACTGACTGAGACGGGCCAAGGACCAACCAAGTGTACCAACATGGAGGCCGACACTGTTGCCACCTCCGCCACGCCTCACAACTCTTGGAAATAATATATATATATACGGTGTTTTATCTTCTGTATTAATTAAGAAAGATGACAACCAAAGATATGCATTGCATTCAAATATCTTCATCGGTGAAATTAGATATAGAGCGAGGAGATGGCAAGACACAGTGCCTTTATCATAATTATTACGGTGACACGGTTTGAAGAATAGGCTAGGATGGTTCATTTTTCTTGTACTGTTATCGCCAGTTAATTGTCACCTCTACATCTCTCTTTATTGCTATTTACTGTTATGATTTATCCTCCGTGACGTTTAGTGTTAAATGATATGTAGACGTGAGACGACGTTGAAGTAAACGGGGAACTGCAAGAGAAGAACGGCACTTTTGACGCGTAAATGTTGAGAATTAGCGAATATGTTGTTTGTATCGTAAATCAGGTTAATCGTATGTCATCCTGCAAGGAATAATTTTACGAGTTCATTTGTATACAAAACAATTTAATAATAACAACATATAGAGAGCACAGAGACGATACGTGCATTTAAGTTCCAGCCAAAAATTCCCTATGATTCCCGCCAATAAAATGACGTCATGAGGTTGAAGGGAGGTGGTTGGGTAGGGGTGTGATGGGAGAAGGGAGGGGTTATGGTGGGGTTGTTGGTGGGGTAGGGGACTGTAGGAAGTGGAAGGAAGGGGTTTCGATGGGGTAAAGGAGGGGACGTGATAGATGGGTAGGGGGATAGTAGTGGTAGGGAAGGGTGTCGAGGGGTAAAGGAGGGGTGATGGATGGGTAGGGACTGACACAGGAGGTGGGGAAGGGATAGAAGGTGTGACACAGGAGGGGAGAAGATGTTTAAGGAATGCCCAGACAGCAGCTCAGCAACACCTATTTATGAGAAGCTGTTGAAAATTCATATTAGGCATTCAGAGAAAGACGGTGATGTTTAGAGATATTATTGTTAGTATAGAGAGAGTACAATGTAATTAATATAAGTATTAGGATATAGTGAATGAAGTACAATGATGTATAAGTACAGTGTAGTATTTAAAATATAGGCTACTCAACTGTCCTTCTATTCTTTCTCTTTCCTTCCTGCTTGCTGTCACACCTCTCTATCACCTTTTTCTGGCGCTACATGACCTCGCTGTTGCAGCGCCTAATATCAGTCAATCAATCAATCATTTAAAATATATATACACGAATTAGTACTGTAATTAATTAATATATAGGATAGTGTAGTATAATGTGTATAGGATGGTGTAGTACAATGCATAGTAGGCTACTGTAATTAATGTGTAATTAATACGGGCTAAATAAATAATGTCTGACAACAAAACACTAACTACCTGTAAACAAACCTCAGGACAGTTTAGTTAATACAGTATGTATGTATTTGTTTAGTACTGTACACCACTATGCACTGTCCTCAATCACCTTCTTTCTCGGGTGCCATATGACCTCACTGTTGTGGCGCCTACTATCAATCAATCAACCAATCAATTCTATATACGCACTGTTCTACCCTTTCTTTATATACTGACTCAAAACAGAACTGTAATACACCATACATAATAATAATATACGTTTATTTTGCCTTCCTTCAACGGCGCCTCATAAATGGGGGTTGCTGAGCTGGGCATTCCTTACCTCCCCCCCCCCCTCTTCCCGTGTCCTCCTTTCCCTTCCCCACCCACCCGTTTTAAGACCCTCCCCCACTCCTCGACACGTACCCCTCCGGGCCTTCCCTTCCCATCCAACACCCCATCCTTACCCCTCCCTTCCCCCATCACACACACCCCTACCCAACCACCTCCTCCCTTCCACTAGCTACCATCCCCCCTACCCATCCAACACCCCATCATTACCTCTCCCTTCCCTCATCACACACACCCCTACCCAACCACCTCCTCCCTTCAACCCAATGACGTCATTTTAATGGCGGGAAATATTGGCATTATATTTTGGCAGGAACTTAAATTCACGTATACCCTCTGTACTGTCTTTCAGCTGTTATTATTTGTTTCGTTTGTATTTTTAAGGAATTCGTAAATATTTTCCATACATGATGAAATATAGATTAACCTGATCTATGAAATTAATAACGAAATTCGCTAATTATTAACAATACGCGTATCCAAAGTGCCATACTTTATCCTCGTTTAATTTATTTTGATTTATCATAGGTTTACGAAACACAAGAGTCGCCTTCAACACCTGATTAGATGATATATTTTGTTTTTAATTAATTATGTAACAATAAGAGTTACATTAATCACATAATAACTCTTATTTTATTTATTGCTGTTCCAGATTCGTATTTCAATGGTTATTTTTATTGGGGTGATACATACAACCTTTTTTTCACATACCATGCATACATATATACATGTAGTTTTTCTTTCGGTTCTCTATTGTTGTCATTCTTATTTTTTATGGAGAGAGAGAGAGAGAGAGAGAGATGCAGAAAATACTGAGAGAGAGAGAGAAAAACAGAATTTGGCAACTGCAGAATTCCTATGGCCCAGAGAGAGAGAGAGAGATAATAAAAGGATTGAAATAGAGCAACTTTATTTTAGACACTATAAGGTTTGAAACACCCCCAGCCACCACATTTCATACAGTATCCGCCCTGTAGCCAACAGCCGCCGCCACATGTCAAACAGCACCCGCCCTGTAGCTGCCAGCCACAACATCACACAGCATCAGCCCTGTAGCCGCCACCATAGCTGCCAGCCGCCACATGTCATATATCCCCTGCCCTGTTGCCGCCACCATACATAACCATCAGCCACCACACGTCAAACAGCACATCACCTTTTTGCCAAACAGCAACAACTGTATACCTTGATCTTTTATTTCTTTGGCAGTTTCCGAATTAACTTTTATCCAGAATTAGTCACTGTACAGCAAATGATTACAGTAGGCCCTTAATTGTATTAAGATGAATAAACTAAGAACTGCCCTTTTAACATAGGCTCAGAAAACCCTTAGTCTGTAAGGTAATGAATAACAGAAGCCTGGGAATACATTACAATAGGTGGTCTTCTGAGGTTCTGCATTTAAAATAAAGTACTGTAGTGGGTTATAAATAACAGAAGCCTGGGAAAACATTAGGTGGTCTTTAATGAGGGTCTACGTTTAAAAATGAAGTGGTGGATACAAGTACATATTTATTCGATCATTGTATACTGTATTGATTGTCTGCTGTATATCTAACTATGAATGATTTAAACCACTGGCACTCGATGACAATAAACTTCTTACATTTCGGAAATACTTAATCTTACACATGATAATAAAACAATATATTTGTGCCTCTGTATATATTACAAAAATAAATATACTGTATATCTACATGAATATAAAACATATCCATTTTTTTGAAAACTTAAGTTATACAGTACATGCTTAGTGATTAATTTTATTGCAAATATAATCTAAAACTATAAAGTTCTCTTGTACAGTTATCAGCTTCCAGACATGGGACCTTTTCTTTAGGATATTCTTCAATAATGCAAATCACACAACAAGCACAGCAAGAAAAGTATGAAACTATAGTGTACTGTATATAGGGAACTCTCATTTTACACTGGGATTTTGGGTGTGTTATGTAGTGTGTGTAATGAAGCTGTGTACAGAAAACCCTCATTGTACAGTAAACAGGTAATATGGGTGCGTAATGAAGTGTACAATAAGTGTTTACAGTACATACATACATTCGTTATACACACACTATATCATATACATAATCCCAGTGTAAAATGAGAGTTTACTGTATATCTTTTATTTTTATCCTGGCAAAATTGCACCAATTCCCTTCTAAGCAATATGACCTTAGATGTCATAATAAATTATATTCCAGTGTTTATTACTTGCAGATCAGTACCTATTGGTGTAAAATTTTAGTGTCATTTTGTCTGAGACTACATTTCATTTATCGAAAAAGACAAGAAGTCATTGGGGGAGCCGGCACATTTTTTCCCGGTTAAGAAATGGGGAACCGTTCGCCTTGATACTTTTACGAGGGTACGTAAACAATCTTCTTATAACACGATTACAATTATATGGCATAGAAAATATCCTTAAAACTAATAATATGGCTTAAGACCTATTTGTAATAAAATGTACACCTCTTCCCTGTAGTTCAAATCTAGAAACTGATATTCTGCAACAACTACATAACATATATAAGCATAAGGCATCATTGCACATTAGAACTAACTTTCCTCAACAAATTAATCAACACTGGTCGAGGATTAGGTTTTGTGCGGACGGATCTTATCTCACCTGACTAAAGTAAACTCTCCTTTTACACTGGGATTATGTATATGAAATAGTATGTGTAATGAATGTATGTACTGTACAGTCGGTGGCAAAAGTAGTGTCGCCTCACTCAGTGCTTCTTGAAGGATAACATAAAGGCTAATCATTGAATAAACATATTCACCATACAGAATTATAATATCCAGGAAATAAATTAATAAACTTCTCTGGTTCTTCAGTTTACCTGCCTGAGAAGCTTATATTTCATTACTGAACTTCATTACTCTGTAGGGCGACACGACTTTGCCGCCGACTTTACAATGAGGGTTTCCTGTACAGTTTCATTACACATCCAAATTCCCAGTGTAAAATGAGAGTTCACAGTACAGTACAACATTTTGCTATTGTTCCTGTAGTTATATATTTTTTTTGGCTGGCTTCACACAAGTGCTTTTTCCAGTTTCGTTTAACTTAAAACGCTCTTGTTGTGAAGTGAGCCTTACTGTACTAAACTGTCCATTAATTTCATAAACCACCATGAACTTTTAACTACCCAATTCAAGGTTCTGAGAAAGGTGCTGAGAGATTCCGAGCCTCTGTGCTATATTATTTACTGTGTGGTGGAACTCCTTGATGTCTGAGGGTGGTATTATAAAACTACTTCTTCAACGAAAACGCTCTTCGTCGCTCAATTCGTATTACTTTGCATTACGAATCAAATTATGAAAAGCCTTTTCCTTAAAGAGTAGTTAAATAATACGAGCCAGACTGTAGACAGTAGATTAGTCACAATAGGTCATGATACAGAGCTACTTAATACATCACATTATCTGATTAATTTATAACAGTGGCTTCTTTACAGACAACTTATGGTACAGTACTGTAGGTGTTATACACAAACACGACACATATAACTATCGGTTACTGAAACTAGAGTACAGTCCTGTACATTATACATTTTCAATGTGAATTTAATATGCAAGGTAGTAATTTACTTATTGTAATTAAAATATAGATATAGATTGCAAAAGTTTCAAAGTGAACACAACTACTGTTTATACAAGATAACTTACTCTATTATTGAGCTGTTTGTGCACATTTGTCACACTGTACAGTTGCTCAAAAAAGTATTTGTACAAATCTTTCTTCAAACAGTGAGACATGACAGATAAAACATACAGATACAATAAAGCTCTGACATAACAGAAATAGTTCTGTTATTTACACACCCAACAGTTTCCTTCTGAGATACTTTTTTTAAGCCAACATACAATTATCCTAACCAGCCATGTACCCTGACTCCCAACACAATGCTATCATATCCATCATTACCCAGGTACTTTGACTTGAGCCGCTGGTTGGGAATTACTGTAAGCAACTACATGTATAGGGGAGAATATCTTTTTTGTAAACTGGAGGGCCAATGTTACTAACAGGGGATCAGTTTAGTGACTTTCTTTGTAGGATTAAGTTAGTAGTCCGCTAATTTTACCGTCAAGATTGTCTTTTGCTCACCAAGTGGTCATATTTACAGTTAAAGGACCCTGTGATGAAGTCAGAAAATTGGAAAAAATGAGTCCTTCAAATATTGCCATGAAACACCACACCTATATGAAAGGAGCTTGTTCTTGTGGCATGGTCTGGAGGAATCAGAAGCCTCTAATTTTCCTACATGATCACAGGGTTCTTGAACCTTTAGTAAGCCTTTCACACACCCAGCAGGGATTCCAGCCTTAAAATAATACATAAAACTCTTGAGATCATGTCTAATTGTACTTAACGTAAGCACCCTGATATAAGGAACAGAATATCCATCAACATATAGTAAATATTTGTACTAAAGAATATTTGCATTAATCCCTACACAGCAATTTTTTTTACTGACTTAAGGAGATACTGTATATATTTACACATTTCACTTAAACATATCTTCACTTTTTAGACTCACTTAAATAAATAAAAGAGCTAATGGGATACTTATGCATAAAAATATCAAACTTAACCTTATTAAAAATTTTCGCCAAGTTCATCTTTGGTATAAAGTCTGAGCACAAGTATAAACAAACATCTTGGGATGATTTGTTGAGCCTCCGTCAGTACCCAAATCCATCTTCATATTACAGTATATCTCTTCCCCTCTCAATTCCGTTTATCAATTGGAGACTCTCAATAAATTGCACTGCCATCAGTATCCAATTCCATGCATATCTCTTCTCTCTATTTTCCCTAAACTACTATAAAAATTCAGAAATATGCTAAACTATGAGTATGCAAATTCATTCCTATCCCTCCTACTCCTCAACAATCTCAGAATACTCGATAGAAAATGTCCCAATAAAAGTATCCAATTCTATCTACATACTATCTCTTCCCATTTCCACTTCCTCTCAACAATCAGACAAACTGGAAGAAACTGCACCAACAACAGTATCCAATTCCATTCTTATTTCTCCTCTCTATTTTTCCCTCAACTGCAGTACTGAACAAACAGGATGCCACAATATCCAAATCCATTCCAATTTCTCCTCTCCTTCTCCCCTCAACAATCTTACAAACTCGATAAACTGCACCAATAACAGTATTAAATTCCATTCACATCTCTCTTCTCCATTTCCCCTCAACTACAGAATAGTACATACTAAACAAACTTGAATCAGGATGCCACATCAGTATCCAAATCCATTCACATCTCTCCTTTCCATCTCCCCTCAACAATTTTACAAACTCAATATATTTCTCCAACAACAGCATCCAAATCCATTCCTATTTCTCCTTAACAACAACAACAACAAACAGTACTAATCAAACGTTAATAAGGTCGCCAGCCACATCAGTACCCGTCTCTACCACCACCACCACCACCACCACTACCTGCCTGTACCCGCTGATAGGTTGCACTAAGCCAGGGAGGACCCAGGCGTAGCGGTGAGCTGGAGAAGATGGGGTAGCCCAGTGGAGGGTCAGCTGCTTGGATGGTCAGGTTACGAAGAAGGACGGGGTGAGCCTGACAGGTGATGGGGTAAGAAATTATTAAAAGTGGATAAATGAGTGACAGATATTTGTTCATCTTTCATTGGGTAAGGTGAGAACTACTGTAAAGATAGGTAAATAAGTGATACAAGGATTCATAATTTTTGGTGTATATTGGGCAAGGTGAGAACTAGGGTAAAAATGGGTGAAAAATAAGTGATGAAAATATAATTATATACCGTACATATAGTTTTGTTTTATATTGGGCAAGGCAAGAAGTAACGTATAAAAGGATGAATAATGATAAAAAGAAATATTCATTTTGCCCAATAATAACAATGGAATGTGTAGTTCAGAGTGAAATTTTTTATACAACTGATAATAGGCTATATTAAAAAGATAATAATGTCTGAGTGTGTGTGTTTGAAGAGTATGTGAGTGAGTGTGTGTGTTTGAAGAGTATGTGAGTGAGTGAGTGTGTGTGTGTATGTGTGAGTATGTAAAAAAAAAAAGAAAAAAGACATATATTAGTACAGTGCATATCAAAAGATTCACCCACCTGGATGGAGTATCGTTCATCATCATCGTTGGTGAGGTAGAGGAGTTCAGCAACCAAAGATGCCCACAGTCCCCTCACTGCCTCACCACCCAGCCTACCAACCCACACACCAGCATCACCAAGGGACAACAGGTGTGAGGTGTGGACGCCCTGTAAATGGTTAACAACGTCAATATAATTATGTATAACAGACTCGCAGGCAGGCAACGATAGAGATGTATATATATAGAGAAATTTATATATTGCAATGTAATTATCATGTATTTCAGTGCATTGTTCTTTGTTAAGAGTGGTGTTAGTATAGCATTATTCATATGATTTAATTAGTCACTTTCATGATTATGCTGTACCACGACATACCTTGACTACATTGTACCCAAGAGAGAAGAGGTTGGGTATCTCCATCCTGACCGCCTCTGGCCAGGTGATAGGTTTCCCCGTGTCATCATACAGTAAGGATGGGGACAGCACGGGGTGGGAAGGGACTGACGAGAGGAGTGGGCGAGGAGGGGTTGAAGAGAGGAGAGGGCGGTCGGCGGGTGCGGGGGTGGGTGGGGTGTCAGTGTCAGGGCCCAGGTACCAATTGTGGGTGTAGTCATCGAGGGCGGCCTGCAGTTCAGCCCACCCAGTCATACCACCAATGAGGGTGTGGTCCAGTGCAAGCTTTACCCCGATTCTGAAAATTTTATTATATCTTTTATATTTACGGTAATTTTTTTCTGTACTGTATTCTCCTTCCTTTTTTTCTATTTCTGGTGCTAGAGACCCCAACCACTTGAAAAGTTGGAACTGGGATACTGTTTTGACTAGGAAGGAGAAATAAAATTACTCATCTAAAATTAGGGTACAATATTAAGATTATCGTGGACTACAAAATTCAAAATACAACATCAGGGTAGCTGGTGATTCTGTTTAACTTATAGTACATGTCGTGAAATAATCAGGTAATATAATATAAAAACTACAGCATACACATTTATATAACTCTATTATAAAAAAGTCTGACCACTCATAGCTGCAAGGGGATATAACATTGAAAATATTATTAGTTCATTAAGCACAGGTACGTAAATGTCTGTATATAAAAGTTTCGTGAGGGAAGGAAAACAGATCATACACAGGTGAACATCAGAAAAATTTGAAGGTCACACCACATTTTATCAGAAAGACATAACCCAACTCACCTGTAAGCCTGGAGTGCGAATTCATAGAGCCGAGGGCGTGCTGCGAGCCACTCGATTGCAGTGGACCAGGAGAGGTGGCCAGTGAATGTGCGGTAGACCTGACTGGGTGATGGCAGCAATGACTCACTCCCCAGCAGGCACAGGTGGCATGTACCAGCCAACAATCTGCAGGTATGTTACACTCAGTACGTAAACAAATCAAACACATCTATAAACATACCTATTGTATTGTATAGTGCATTTCTTTTATCTGCAGTTACATATTATTAAAGAAGTAAACAAATTACACGGATCAATAAACCTAAGTATAGTGCATGATCTAAGCACCTACTTGTGTACATTTAAGGTGTTAATTTGTTTTAGGAAAAAACAGGAAACAGGAAATTAAATGAGGAAACAAAATGTATTCTAGGTTCTATAGTCTGTCTTAAATTTGGTACTCCAGTTACATTATTTGACTTAATTATTGTGAAGGTCTAATATACAGTATCCCTCCAATATGCAACAATAATAATACAAAATAAAAGTAAAGATAGTGTACTTGTTAATATACTCCAGCATCACTTTTTCCAATGCTGAGAACTTACCTGTATGACTCCTCCAGCGTCTCGTCATACTGCATCCTCTGCACGTATGTCTCTCGGTCTATCCCGGTTGGTTTCCCAGATGAGGACGAAGAGGAGGAATTTGTCGTACTTGATGAGGACTGGGAACTACCTGAGGCCTGGTCCCTATATGAGGCTGAGGCATTGTTGATATTACTGCTGTTGCTTTGACCTCTTGGATTGGCTGAGTTGGTGCTATTCTTGTTGTTATTGTTGTTGCTTGCTAACGTAGGGTCTAGCTTCTCAATATAGATGTTCCCAAAGGCGTTGAGGAGAAACTTGAACCAGGCATGAGGGAAGGAGTCTTGCACATCATCTATCACCTCCTGGTCATAAGGGAGGTCTGTGATCCAGTCAGGGGGAGGGGCCAGAGCGGCGCTGAGGGGGCTCTCGTATATGGGCAGGGCACGGGATGGCTCTGGGTGGGACAGAACCCGCAGGTTGACTTTGGTGGTGGAGCTTCCCATTCCCCGGTGTTTTGATCCTTGTGGGTGTTTTCTCCTGCCGCGTGGATACAGTGCCTCATCGTCTGAAGAGGAGTCGTACATGAGGCCTGGGATGAAGTGGACTTGCCGGTCTGACTCTGTGACGTTTTCGAGGGAGACTGTGTGCTCCTGGGAATTGCGTGTGTTTGGCAGGCCAGGGAATGACGTCTTGCCGCTCTTGCTTTTGTTTTTAAGGTTGATGGTTCCCTCGTGATCACTCTCCAGCGGGTCTTCCTCATCATTCCAGCCAGGGGAGGTCGGTGGAGGTGTGTCACCTGTTCTGGCGATTATGACAGGGTTGTGGTCATCCACCCATGCCAACCGACTCCCTCGTCCGCTCTGGGAATTCCAAGAAGAATGGGATGGACGGCGATTACTGTGACCTGAATATTGTCTTACACTGTCCATGTCTCTGCTAAACTGTGAGTCTCCTTCAAAAATGTATTCAGATTTATTGTCCACTTTTGGGAGATTCTTCAAGTGTTCCCGTTTCCTGTTGTTTGCCTGAGCTTGTTTTCTTTCACTTTGGTTTGCACTTCCCTCTCTATTTGCATTCCTGCTGCTTCCCAACAACGAGGACGGCTTGTTCACCACATAGTCCATGATAATGTAGAGCAGAGCCTTGTGGAAATACTCCTTGATTATTCCCAGGGTGTCAGGGGAGTCAATCACCCCAGTCAGGACATTGCGGGTGTCAGAGTAACAAGGGGCAGAGAGCTGTGTGAGGGGTGTGAGGGTGTGGAAGGCATGGGGGTTGAACAGGGACGACAGCAGACCATTGTTGATGTTGTTCGTGACTTTATCGTCCCTGTCAAAGGCCTGGCTGAAGCTGGCGTCTACCCTGGAGGCCTCAGCGGTGTGGCAACTCGTCTCCTGCAGCTCCAGGCCCTTCACACTGTAGTACTGGTATGTAAACCCACTCTCCAGGATCTAATGAAAAGACACAATACCATCAATACCTAAGATCTATGAGGAAGGCAGAACTGGAGGCACTTCTGCTGTGGCCACCCCCTTGGGGGGAGTTCCCGGAGGGAACGAGGCGTCAGAGCTATAGATAGATAGACAGAATACCATCAATATTTAAGATACTTAAACCCTCAAAGTAGTGCCCATTTCAATTTTTTTAATACATCTCACTCCCCTTAAGTTCACATTACCCAATGGTTTGAAGTTAATTTTTAGACATAACCAAATATTGTGGACACACCATCTGCTTCAGAAAAATCCACTACAGTACAGAAGTCATCAAGTCTGGCAACAAACCAAGACTCACCTGTACCCAAATGAAACGATCCTCCCACCTGAGAAGAAAGTGTTCCCCAGGCTCTGTAATTCCTGGAAATAAAACACAAACATGAGACAAAAGGCAACACATTCAGATGCTTTTGGTATAATAGAGGGAGTGGAGGGTACGCAATGATGACATGAGGCAAAATGAGCAAAATGACTAATGTATTATAATCATCTCATGGTAGAGTTAAAGGACACCAGGTGAAGCTTCTGTTTATATTTAGTTTCCTTACCTAGAGCACCGGCCTGTTGGAGGGAATGGAGGAAACAGAATGATGACATGGAGCAAAATGAGCCAAGTAACTACAGTACTACTATAATCATGTGATAAGAGTTAAGGGGATAATAAACTTTTGGTACATTAAAGTACACTGATTCCTCCAATGTATGCTGAGAAACAGGGCCAGATGAACATAAATAATGATTGTCTGTTGCTTGGAATAGTTGAGAGATTAATCTGTTTCTTCAGATTAACCACCAACACATACTGTACTACTCCCTTAGAGGATACTGAAAGAAGCTTCTGTTTGAACTTACCAAGAGCACCGGCCTGCTGGAGGGAGTGTAGGGTACAAATGATGTGTGGTGTGAGCTGCTCATAGTATACCGAGTCACAGCTAGAGTTGGACGCCCTACCCACAGGATACGACCAGAAGCGCAGCGGCCGTGGGAAACCAAGGAGGAACACGGGCAGGGTGAAGACGGGCAGCAGTGGGGCAGAAAGGACAGCCGACAACACCACCACACCCACCACCACCGGCAACAGAGCCAGATTGAACCCTGTGGAAAAAAGTAATTATCACCAATTATATCAACAGAGCCAGATTGAACCCCGTGGAAATCATTCACCATTACCAACTACACCAACAGAGTCAGATTGAACCATATGGAAACCAGCCACCATTTGTCACTGTTACTGACACTATTATTATCATTATGGTTAACAGATGTATGGATATGTAGATAAGTTGACAGAGATAAAAGTAATGTGGGTTGGAGATCATCAGGGCTTTGGTAATGGCCAAAAAACCTATATATGTCCAACGTTGGAATGAAAATATGAAACACTTAGGGAAGCATATGAAGTAGATAATATATAAATACTGTACATGGATATCTGAAATAACAAGACAAACACATGCAGTAGACAGATAACTACTGTACAGTACACTCACAGAAAAATCAATCTTTAAAGTTTTGCCCCACTGTCAGAATGTCTAAAGGGGCAAATGGAAAGACTTATTTGTGCATGAGTGTACAGTCGCGAGCTGATAGAATGGACACACTTGAAACGGGCCCCGCACTGAGCATAAGATAAGATGTGTAGTGGCGTGAGCTGCCTAATGCTTGATGTGGGGCTCGTTTCAAGTGTGTCCCTTCCATCAGCTCGTGACTGTACATAGATAACTACTGTACATATATAGATAGCTGGTACAGTTGCGGTAGGTAGTTTCTTTACCCCTATAGTGTCCCTCTATACCCTTGCACACACCTTTAGATAACCATAATGCTCTCCTGCTTAATCATTATTTAACATTCTGATTAAAATTTTCCGCCAACTCATCTACAAATCATGTTTGTAGTTATATAGTTATATCATTCATTCATAATTCTCTTCCATTACTAGACCAAGGTGTGTGGCTAGGGTAAGAGGGGTCCCATGGGGGTAAAGAAACTCCCTTCCACAACTGTACCAGCTACTTACCCAGAAGGAAGAAGTTGATGGAGCTCTTCTGTTTCTTCTCGGTGAAGGGCGTGAGGAGGAAGAGCAGCACCGTGTAGAGTCCGGTCAGCACTCGTCCCCCCCAGAGGTAACCCAGGGACAGCACCAGGATACGGGTGGCTGGCGGGGTGGCAGGGGGCAGGAGGGTGTGCCAGGCTCCGCCCCGGCCCCCCTCCTGCCCCCCCATCAGCCCCACCAGGTAGTACAGTGAGAGGTGGATGTAGGACACGTGGGGGAACTGCCAGATCTGCAGAGGGAAACATGTGTTTAACAATTTTGACAACTGGCATAGTCATGTTAAATTATAAGTTGTTTGGTGTTACTCAATGAATGTTATAAAAAATTGTAAACTTTCTAATTGCTTAATTCATAGCTTTTAACCTCTTTAGGTAGTGTGGTCCAGTGAGGAAGAATTGTTAAAGCTGTCAGTTATTATTTAATGCCTAACTAGACTTTGGGCACATAAAATCCTCTTGCATCAGTTAAATGACAACTATATTTTACCAGGAACTATATGGTGTATTTTGTAAACTTTAATGTGGCTATAATCAATATAACTATAATGGTCATACATATACTGTATAAGCAAGCATGCATTACACACACACACACACACACACACACACATGTAGCTATTTATTTCATTATCATAGGGACAAACACACACACACACACTCTTAGCTGTTTCATTATCCTGGACCTAAACATACACGTAGCTATCTCATTATCTTACACACACACACACTCTTAGGTATTTCATTAACCTGGACATAGGTACACACAAACTCTTACCTGTCTCAGCATTCTGGCGAGGGGTATGGTAAGTAGGAGGTGTATGAATGACTGTGCAGGTGCTGCCATCTGTAGGTGTACCTCGGCTGCCACCAACTGATGTACCATGACCAGCGATAGCAGAGGACAGCCTGGGAAGGAGGGGGGCTATGCAATCTGTCTATTCATCTCTGTCTGTTTGTCTGTCTACCTATTTATATATCTTTGCAAGAAAATGAAAAATTATCAGTCTCTCAGTCTACCAATTCATCCAACTCTGCAATCTGTAAGTTTGTCTTTCTAACATAAAATTTAGGAGAAAGCGAGCACAATGAATCTCAGTCTCAGACCTTAAAATATTCAGTTAGCAAAGCACACACAGAGAAAATACAAAATTAACCAGCAGTGAGACCAACCAATGTGTAGCATCTGAGTGAGGATGTGTATGGTGGTGGAGGAGGCATGGAGGCGATGACAGGCTGGGAAGAGTGGGTTCCTCACCAGCCCCAGCAGGTACACCTTCTGTGCCTCATTGATCACCAGCATCGTCACCGTCACCACCACCACCGCCACGCCCAGCACTGCACGGGCTGGCTCCTGTTGTCGTGAAACCAGAGAGGTTAACGATATGGGGTTTTCTTTTGTTTTTGTTTTTGGGTTTACTTGTCTGTTTGAAATTTATATTCTTTGGAATATATGGTCAAACATCCATATCACATATCAGTAAATGAAAGTCAAAATTGACCAAACCCCAACCTGAAAAAGTGCCGGTCTGGGAGGCAAGTCAATGGTGGCGGCTGAGGTTCCATTGGCCGTGGCTTCAGCGGTGAGGGCGGCCACTCGTCGGTACCAGGCTAGGTGGGGCAGGTGGGCGGCCAGACTTATCCCAGCCACTGCGGCAAACAGTGGGGCCACCAACGCCGTCTCACGCTGACAGGTGACTCGGCGGAGGGACTGACGGCCGGGGGACTCTGGCTGTGTCTCCTGGTACTTCCCTGAGAACCCAGTGAGCAGGGACACACGAGGCGACAGTAGCGATGACACAGTCCAACCTACCGGTACAACACCAAATAAAAATTTGAATAATGAAAAATAAAAAAATAAAATTAATATTTGTATGAAAAATAAGTTAATAGCCAATATATATAATAAAAAATAAAATTAATGATCAATTACAATAGTATTAAACTGCTGGGTATAAGAAGTCTGTGTAATGAGTAAATTCATCTAGCATCAGCAAAAAAAAAAAAAAAAAAAAAAAAAAAAAAATTGTTACATCAGTGTCATTGTGGAAATTGTGAAGAGGATTGTAAAACTGTTACTGTAATCCTTGTAAAGCTTGTCAACAAACTTATGGGCTGCTGATCTCTCTCCAAACTATACTATAAAACAGATCACCCACTCATATAAAGTTCAGGACTGTGCTAGTTTGTTTTCTGACATAGTTTAAAGGGGGTAGTACAGTGTTGGTAAATCTGGAGCAAATTATTTCTTGAAACTATTTCAGGCAACAACAGGCCACCATTACTTTTGTTAATCTGGTCCTGTTTCCTGCATACTGTAATCTGGAGAAATCAAGGCACTCTTAATGTACTTAAATTATATTCACCCCTTAAAACAATCAGTAGCCACTCACCCAATTCACCCTCAACAGATAACTTTCATATTCATAAGGATCAAATATTCATCTGCTTCTAGAATCTACAGGCTCACTCAACTCACCCACAACAGATAACTTTAATAATATTTATTTTCTTCTAGAATCAAAATGCTCACCAAAATCAACACTGAGGAGGAAACCACGGCAGGCAGCGAAAACCATCATGGCTGGGAATGACGGAAGGACAGCGGTGATGAAGAGGGTCAGTGTTCCCAGGATGACCTGTGCCACAAGACGACGTGTGGAGGACATTGCTGACCCGCCTGAGGTACAATAACAAACACATTATTACACTCAACACAAAATCATGAATAAAGGTTATGTTATGATATAAATGTCTAAGATTGTTGATTATTATAACCTTCCTGCTATTGAGTATCACTATTGCTTAATCAACAACAAGGCAGTAATGAAAGTTCTCAACAAAGTTTCTCTTCACTACCCTTTAGCCAGGTGTTCTGTGGCTGATGGTATAATATGTATACAGTTAATACTCTATTTCATTTCTGATATTGGTTGAACAACAGTTTAACCTGTACCAGTGAAATAAAAGTAATTATGCAGTATTACCTGTGGATATTTACCATCACTTAGAGAAAATGATTACGGAGTAGAGCATTGATCTCCAAATGACAAGCTTACCAAGGAAACAAATGTGTTTATAGTGTATTAGCAAAGGACATTTACCATTACCTGCAGAAAACAATTACAGTATATGGTATTTAATCTCCAAAAGACCTAAGCTTACCCAAGACAAGGACATGCCACTGTTCCAGGAACCACAGTATATAAGCATCAATGGGTGGCAGTATTCCCAACAGCCACAGGACGGGGGCAGTGGCAAATATTAGGTGAAACATCCCATCAATTGGGTGAAGCCAAGTGATGTACGAGTTGGAACTGAAAGGGAATAACGAAAGGTGATTAAGTATGGGTTAGAATGGAAAAGGTCAGAATGGAAAGTGATAAAGATGAGTAACTTTTGCTAAAAATTAGCCCTTGGACAAAGTGAACAAAGGGAATTTTCATGTGGTATCTAAAAAAATATGACCTCATTTAATTGATATTACTTTAGATGTTATGTTTCTTTTTTTGACATTCTACCATTTCCTATACAGTACTGTATGAGGAAATCAGCTTCCATTATAGTTATAAACAACTCCTCATTGACAGGTCATATTATCTGATGTTCTCCAGGGCAAATTACTAAAATCTTCAGCCATAATACAAGGACTAAAGCCGTAAAAAAAAAATGCTATTACACTGGGTTAAAATGAGACTTAAAAACTAACGTCATTTACCATAGCTTAACAACATGAACGCTTTATTTCTACCGTTCTCACCTTGTAATGAAATGAACAAGAATGCAGGTGAGCATGTGTGCAGGGCGTGAGAGTGATGGTAGGCTCCAGGAGAGTTGGTGGAAGGTGGCTGGTTCGGGGGGGCTCCCACCAATGAGCGGCCACATTCCCACCGCCACCGTCAGTATCCCGGGGATGATGAAGCCCAGTGTAGCTGCCCATGGCTATGAAACACGATACAAATACTAATTAAGGGGATATGTAGTACAGTGTTGGTAGTAAATCTGGAGCAGTGAATTCCTCAAAACTATTCCAATTAATATGACACCATTATTATAGTTAATTCTTCCTTACTTCTGTGACATGGGAAGAATTGAGAGTTTTATTTACACATCATTAAAGCTAATTTTTCCTTTATTTTGTGGCATAGGGAGAATTGAGAGTTTTAGGAGCCAATCAATAGCTTTATTGGACATACCATCTTGGAGTGACATGCTTGAGTATCATATGTAATCAGTCAGCTATATATAGGAGAAATCAATTGTTATGTATTGCTTTGTAATACAGTAACAAGAAATTCAAGGCTACAGAGGGAAAAACTGCTGCAAACAGAGAATAATGAACATCAAGTAATTTTGCACAATCAACATCAAATCACTGAATAAAACAATTGTATTCACTCAATACAGCAAAGGGAACAGCAAAAAATATAAGTCTTCATAGTCAACATACTAAATGGAAAATCTTTGAACCTGCTCAATGGAAATGACGTGCTTGAATAGAGCCAATACTGACAACAAAAACTAACAGTCTTTCTCGTACCAGTCATCTATCGATATATTATCTTTTGTCGAGAACCACTCATTGGTAAATCGGAGGGCTACTAATTCCTCCAAACAATCCCAAGTAACAAACCCCTTCAATATTACTAATAGGGGATACAATGTGTGTTCCGTAAAACGGGTTGGAGGATTCAGTAGAGCTCCAATTTACCTTTTAGAGTTTCTCCCTTTAACTAAAACTCAGCACTTTTAAACACAATAATAATAATACAGAGACTGACAGGATAGTAACAGCACCAAATGTAGCCAGACAGGGACACTGAATGGAAGGATAGAGAGCAAGCTTTGTGGGATTATCAAGGATGTGAGGAAGGAATAGCTGAAGAGATGAAAAGCAACTGACGTGGAATAGAAGTGCTAAAGATCAAGGATGGGAGGAAGGAATGGCTGAAGAGATGAAAAGTGCTTGACATGGGACAGAAGAAAGTGATGGACAGATGAAAGCTGAGAGTGCTGGATATATGGAGTACTAAAAGTGATTGATATAATTATGAAGTGATGAAATTGATGGGCAGATAAAGTGTTAAAGATATGGACAGAAGAAGTGCTTGAAAGTGATGGATAGATGAAGGTAGTGCTTAAAGTGATGGATAAATGAAGTGCTTAAAAAAAGTGATGGATAGATGAAGTGCTTAAAGTGATGGATAAATGAAGTGCTTGAAGTCATGGATAGATGAAGTGCTGAAAGTGATGCAGGACAGATCGGGTCTCACTTACTAATGAGAGGTGATGGACAGTAGCAGGTCTGATGTAATATATGCAGCAGCCTCCCACCAAACCAACCACAAGAGAGTAGATCAGTATTCCACCCTTCAGCTTCTTCTCACGGATGAGGAAGGACCAGGTTTTGGGACCCAAGGGAGAGTCAAATTCCAACACCTCCTCGTCAGATGCTATATTCACCTGGGAATAGATGTCTCTGTCAGCCAAATGTACTGTAGTGTAGTAATACGGTATCAGTGCTCTTCTATAAATGATTGAACAAATAAATATGAAATTGCATGTTGAAGAAGCTTGGATATATTTATTCGGCATTTTATTTGATCATCATATTAAAATAATCTTAAGTCTGCATGGCAACATACATTCACCTGAGTAGTGTCTCCTGTTTTAGATTTCTGAGATCGAAAGAAATATGCAATGAGCTGCAAGAGGAGGCAATAGATGAAGTCAATGATTCCCCCAACAAATATTGCCCCGGAGAGACTGATGAACTGATTGTGCTCCAGCAGGATGAACAACACAGTGATCAATGGCACCACAGAAAACAGTAATATCTGAAAGAAGATAATAATACTGTATCATAATAAGGTAGAGTACGTAACTGAAGTTTTATCTACTCTCACCAGTGGTCAGTCTATAGCTTAACTTGTGGTGATGTACTCGTTAATTTCACCTACCAATCTTGGCTGTTATGATGACTCTCTATTGTTTGATGAAAATTAGACATATTGTATATAGTTTAATCAAATCTTCCTTTTACTGGATGGTAGCTACTGGTTTTCAATTGTACTGTTCATTCACAGCCTCACCTGCAAGATATAAACGAAGGGAGGAATATCATCTGAGGCACACAGTCTTAGGCCGCCCAGGAAAGTCTCCAACAGTCGCCGTCTGATAAACGGTTTCTTGTATTCATTGACAAGCGGAGATTCCATCCCTCCGTGCGCCGCGGCCCACGCCAGGCGAGAGGTTGTGGAGAAGTCATTCTAAAATAAATTAATGATACAATGACTCAAATCTTGTTCTCATTTTAATGATACAACTGGTAACAATAGAAATGATACAATGGCTCTAACATGTCTCTCAATAAATAAAAATATGCATTAGTGTGATAGAATGGTTTAGGAACATTTTTGTATGAGGGAGAGTCTTTTCAAATGCCTTTAACCTGTACCACTGTAACTTCATCCGAGATCAGACAGCCGTTAGTTTTTTTGGTATTATTACAGAAGTACTGTGTTCTTGGCTAGGACCGTGCAGTGTTACCACATCCTAGGTCCCGGGAATTTGCCCGGTCACTTTATGATAATTTACACCGGTTATATCCCGGTAGTTTGCCCAGGTTAGGTCCCGGTAGTCTGCTATGGTCTTGGTTAGGTTAGGTTAGGTTAGGTTAGGTTAGGTTAGGTTAGGTTAGGTTAGGTTAGGTTAGGTTAGGTCAGGTCAGGTCAGGTCAGGCCAGGTTAGGTCAGACTAATTTCCAAATTATGTTTGTAAAACGGGGCATATTTAAAAAACGGGGCATCTCCGAGAGAAACCCCATAGATGAAAAGTGTCTTAGAATGGTCCATTATAGTGAACTCAGTACTTCTGTAAATTTACCAAAAATATGATAATTGGATTTTAAATTACGGGATATTACGAGCTTGACTCAATCCTGAAAAGATACAAATAAGTAGGCAAGAACACAGAAACTTCCTAAACACACACACATACACACATCTACCACACTTGTCAGCTTACCATACTGGCTGGGAATATCACTGCATCACTTAAGAACCCGTTTTACACACTGGACAACACAATACACAATGAGTAAACCGCGTTTGCAACACTGCGTGTGAGTAACACACAACTACATCGATCACATGCCAGCTGACTGAGGCAGAGAAGAAGGTCGCAGACTCACAGTGTTGCCAATGCCAGGTCTGATTGACGAAATTTTCCTAACTTTAACATCAGAATTTTCCTTTTTACCTCAACTAAGTCAACTTTAACATCAGAATTTCCCCTTTTGGCCCAGGACACACGGGTGCTTTGTGGTGGCCACACAAGGACCACACGCAGTAATGGGGACGTGGCTTCCCATAGGTTTCCATTGTTTTGAAGTGAACCCCAACACACGAGCGAGTGTGTCGGCGTCTGTGGCGAGGAGACGCTAATCCCCGCCACGTGTGGCGGCGATTTGTATGTTAGACTGGGACACACGGACCACATGTGGTCGCTCAGTGGCCTGCAAATTTTCCCACCTCTGTGGCAGTCACTGGGCCTATTGTTTCCGTGCCGCCGCCAGTCATACACACGGGCGACTCAGCAACGTCCCTCAGTTAAACCACTAATCGCTATTATCAGCCACGCAAGGACTACTCACATCGTTCTTGCGTGGCGAATACCACAGTCCTCTTGGTATTTCGTCTGGTAGATTTTTCCCTGTTTACTACCAAACAATCTTTATACAATTTCCCCATTGGTACCTCTAATTCTTCACGTCTAGGAAAAAATCACTATATTGGCAACATTGCAGGCTGGCATGACATTCTGGCAGCTTTGGAATGTCGGGGTTATGTAGTAGTGGTTCTGTCACATAGTTTTTCTTCTATAAGAACGCTTTACGAGTAACAAACATGATAGCGACGTAAAAAAATATAGTAATATGTACTAATTCCCCGTCAAAAATAATGTAAGTGTTGTTAGATACATTCAAATAGATATTCATTGAAAGTATGTGATGCGTATATAAATCATTATGGCTTATTTACAAAGGAACGATTATCATGAATGTCGCTAATCTTACGGGGTAAAACGATGTTAGTCATTCTGCAGTATAATGAATCCATAATCCTTTCCTGAATCATATTTATGTTATTCTACTGCCTTAGGGAATCAAAGTTGCTAAATACGCACAAAAGAGCTATTTTCTCTTCTCGATAAACGAGATATGTTTCGTCTACGACTCTGTTATATCATCGTACAGTTGCCTACAGTTGTATTATTAAATGTCAAATGTCGTTCTCCGTAGTTTTTGTCTTTTTTGAGGTGCTTTAGGGGAGATTCTCTTGTTGGTGAAGTGGAAGGTCTCTGATTCCTCTAAACTATGCTACGAAACAAATCCCCTATTAGTAACATTAATATTGTCTGTTTCCTGGCATATGTAGGAGGAATCAGTAGCCCTCCAATTTACCAGAACGAGAATCTCCCCTTAAGCATTTTCAAAACACATCTATAATTTACTGGTACTCCATACTCGTCTCAACTTCATCAATATAAAAAAAAACATTGATTTCCTATCGTCTTTGTGAGGTTGAAGTTGATACGTCGTTCTAGTAAGTGATAAAAACAAGTGTGTTAATATTGACTGTCGCGTCGGATTTCTGTCCCATTGAATATGCTATAGTTGCTCTTTTTATATTGGAGAACCGCATGTCACTCGCCTGTCTAACTTAATCACGAATGAAGGGAAGGGGCCTGCTGTTTTTTTTTTGCTCACGTTCCCTAGAAATGTAGAAGGTGCACTCGAACTCGTATATTCACGACCACGTATTTAGATATTTATGTCATTTGAGCTGGTAACATTGATTGGGGAGGAATCAGAGTGGGTGGAACATAGTAGAGCGACATGATACAATCTTTCGCCTACAATGACACCTTCCCCACACAGTGTTACATCTACGAGTAGGTTCGTGGTCGCGAATTTACGAGCTCGAGTGTACATAAGTGTTAGTGTTTTTTCTCATCATACGTAATTGCATGCGTTTGCAGTCAATACCTAATACATACCTAGATATGCACAAAGAACTAAACTCCAGCAATTTTCCTTCACTTCATAAACATAAACACCAATAATTTAGAGGTCACCAGTAGTCTTTGTTGATAACTTTTCGTTACGCGATTATATCCCTTCCAGTTCGTCACAAAGGAAATGTCGAAGTGTGTGAATTATTAACCTGGTGACAGCAAGTTATGAGATGTTTGTATCATTAATTGCCTTATTTTTCATGTGAGAGGAATATTCTCTTGTGGTCACCATGGAGGGTTACTGGTCTGATTCTTCCAATTAAATTATGCGCTACAACAGATCATCCCTTACTCGAATATTGAGGTAGCCTGTTTTCTGGCATCGTTTGGAAGAGGATTCAGTAACCCCCCAATATACAACAACAACAACACACACACACACACACACACACACACACACACACACACACACACACACACACACACACACACAAACACACACACACACACACACACATCATAATGTACAGCACAAGAAAAGTATTCCCCTTCTCCATCACCATAGGAGTCCAGTGTGGGAGATTATTTAATTATTCAATACAGTTTGAGTACAAAACAACAACAACAACAACAACAACAACATATTAGATACTGCAAACCTCAAAATAAAAAATATATACATATTCTCAACAGTTAACGATTAAAAAGAGTTACACCAGTACAAAGAGTAGGGAAAAAAACAAAACAAAAGAACACACATATAAAATAAATAAATAAATAAATAAAAAGCAGCTTCACACACGACCTCAAGCTGACTGAGTGACTGACATTTAAGTTCCTGGTATTCGATCCGAGGTAATGTAATTTTTTCAGCAGTCACTCCTCATTCACGGGGTTTGTGTGTCAGTGTTATGGTGGAGAAATGAAGGAGGTAGTAGAGAGTTAGTGGTATATATATATCAGGAGCAACTGATTCCCCCAAACTATTAAGGGGGTGCGGGAGTAGGGGACAGGCTTGGGGGGGGTGCGGGGGGTGCGGGAATAGGGGGACAGGCTTGGGGGGGGGGCGGGAATAGTGGGACAGGCTTGGGGGGGGGGGTAGAAAGCCTGTCCCTTATTCCCGCACCCCCCTAACCCCCCTCCCCTAGCCTGTCCCCTACTCCCGCACCACCCTAAACCCCCCCAAGCCTGTCCCCTAATCCCGCACCCCCTTAACCCCCCCCCCCAAGCCTGTCCCCCTATTCCCGCACCCCCTTAATTAAGTAACAGGATGCCATTATATTTATTCATTGGTTCTGTTTCCTGACATACTTTGGTGGCATCAAGGCACTCTAAATGTACCAAATGTATAATATCAACTGAGGTATAGTAATGTTGTAACACAGTTGTAATGCAGATATGATAGATATATACATACTTCTTATAATTTTTTATGGTAAACTGTAACTTTATAGGGTTATATTAGTATTATTAAGTAGGCCTACTATATATTGGCCACAAGATTCGTACACACGCTGTTGTTTTCGAGGGTATACAACATATAGAAAATGAAAAATAACGTAACTGCAATACAACATTATTATTAGTAAATTTGTTGTTTTGTTAATCACTGAGTCACTTGGTAAACCATTCAATGCAATACAACATTATTAATAGTAAATTTGTTGTTTTGCTAATCACTGAGTTATTTGACAGACCATTCATTGCAATACTTCCAGAATAATGACCTCTCTTTTCCTATAGCCCGTGTAAGAATTCCTTTGGCCAACTGTACATGATATGGACGTGAATTTATGCTGCACAAGGATGAGTTTGACATTATCGGTTTGTGTGCAGTGGTGATTAATTCATATGTATTCCTAGAAAGAAGTGTAAGAGAGTTCGTGATGTGTTTGTTTGTCTTGTGTTTCTCTATTTTGTAACACCGTAGAACACACACACACACACACACTATAATGGACAGAAACACACACAAACACACACACTAAAATGGACACACACACCATCATGTACAGCAAAACAAACACTCCTTTTACTGGGGAAGGACGGAAGGAAAGAGGGCGCGGTGAGGAGTAGGAAGGAAGGATAAACTGGTGGTGTTTTGGTCTTCAAAGGGCGGACCAACGAGCCACACACACGACCCCTTGGCACGACAAACACTGAATTATTACTCACCGATTCCTCCCTACCTTCCTCTCTCTTCCCTAACTCCTTCTCTCCGTCTCTCTTCCTTCCCTCTGTCTCTCTTCCTTCCTTCCCTACCTACCTCTTTCTTCCTACCCTCTCTACCTACCTCCGTCTCTCTTCCTACCCTCTCTACCTCCCTCTTTCTTCCTACCCTCCCTACCTCCGTCTCTCTTCCTTCCCTCCCTACCTACCTCTGTCTCTCCCTCTCTACTTAACTCCCACCCTACCTCGCTGCTGCCTACCCTCCCTTCCTCCTTCTCTTCTAATTTCCTACCTACCTACATACCTACCTACATACCAGACCATCCTTCTCCCCTATACCTAACTCTCTCTCTCTC
>JAWQEG010003211.1:47500-52125 GCA_033782935.1 Petrolisthes cinctipes
TCTCTCTCTCTCTCTCTCTCTCTCTCTCTTCTCGTCTCTCTCTCTCTCTCTCTCTCTCTCTCTCTCCTCTCTCTCTCTTCTCTCTCTCTCCTCTCTCTCTCTCTCTCTCTCTCTCTCTCTCTCTCTCTCTCTCTACCACTTTTTTCATAACCACCAACCCTACCGCCTCACACACCTTTCCCTTATGTGTGTGTGTGTGTGTGTGTGTGTGTGTGTGTGTGTGTGTGTGTGTGTGTATTAAAGTGTGTGTGTACGTGCGTATACGAGTGTTTGTATGTGAGAATTTATGTATCAGTGTGTGTGTGTGTGTGTGTGTGTGTGTGTGTGTGTGTGTGTGTGTGTGTGTGTGTATGTGTTTGCAACAAGTGCTTTCCAAATCAAGGTGTGAAGCAATGTATATATAAGTTTGCGTCTCCGTTGCTAAAAAAACAAAACAAAGAAATATGATAATGTCAGAATTCTTCACACGATTTTTCAACCTTCTTTGTCGAATGATTTAGTGCCAACCAAAAACACCACCACACCAAAGAATATTTACTCCACACAGTTAAGGACCCCAGTGATGTAGACAGAAAATTGGAGGTTAGAGAGTCCTTCAATATTGCCACGAAACACACATACACACACACTTATATTAATTAAAGGAGCTTGTTTCGTGGCATAGTCAGGAGGAATCAGAAGCCACCCAAGTCTCATACACGATCACAAGGGTCCCTTATATAGTTCTCTACAACTTATAAACACTGAAAACTATCTAATCTATGTACTGAATTAAAAATATTGTTATTTGGAAGGATATACAAGAGGTGGATTTCTGTCTAGTAAAAAAAAATAACAGGAAACAGTTGTGAGAAGACGAAGAGGAAATAAACATTCTGCCTCAGCCGATAGCATACTTTTGGTACATTGGAGTGCCTTGAGTCCTCCAAACTATGCCAGGAAACAGGACCAGATGGACAAATAGAATGGTGTCCTGTTGCTTGGAATAGTTTGGAGGAATCATATGCTCCGGATTAACCAACACAAAACTTCCCCCTTATGGACCCTGTGATCGTGTAT
This sequence comes from Petrolisthes cinctipes, assembly GCA_033782935.1. Taxonomy (NCBI): domain Eukaryota; kingdom Metazoa; phylum Arthropoda; class Malacostraca; order Decapoda; family Porcellanidae; genus Petrolisthes; species Petrolisthes cinctipes. Next base: position 48,560 of record JAWQEG010003211.1, read on the forward strand.
GAGAACTGGTGGCTTCAGATTCCTCCTGACTCTGCCACGAAACTCCTATAATGTACAGTAGGTATAAAGGTTAGTTAATTTAAAAAAGGTGATTATCTTTTATGGTGATTAATTTATACTCAGTACCATATCCTCTACCACCATTATTCACACAGAAAGAAGTATAATAATTTGAGTCAAATTATTCAGTGCCATTCAGGTGTCGAAAGGCAGAGGCAGTGTTTTTCCTTTTCATTTACTCGGTATTGTATTTGTATTTATTATCGTGTATGTAATATTGGTGGCTTCTGATTCCTCCTGACCATGCCACGAAACAAGCTCTTTCCATATAGGTGGTGTATTTTTGGCAATATTTGAAGGCCTTATTTATCTCCAATTTTCTGACTACATCACAGGGTACTTTCATACTGTCTAGAGAACTATGTCGATATTTGATATATTGGTGTTATAGAAATACTTACACACACACACACAATACACACACACACACACACACACACACACAACACACACACACTCAAAACACACACACACACACACACACACACTCACACACACACAAAACGCACACAAAAAGGATAATGGGGAAGAGGAACTCAAAAAACATAATCACTTTAATGTTCTGGACTGCGAGGGATAATTAAGTATAATCAATTTTTCTAGGGAAATGGAGGAATTCTTAAAAAAAAAAATAAAAAAAAAATAAGGTACATTCGTGGTCAAAAATATAAATCAACATTGAGGTAATTCATGTAAAAATTTTATAGGTTTAGTTTCCCTCTGTTCGTTAGCTGAATAAACTTTCCAATAAACAGGCTGAGCAGCATCTTCTAATTTCCTTCAATCAGATACACGTTATTAAAAAAAAAAAAAAAAAAAAAAAAAAAAAAATATTGTATGAGAACGTGAAAAAAAAATTATGAGACAGCATTTTGTTTTTACCCATATGTGAGTTATTATTATTGACTACGACTGTACATATTAATTCTGTTTATTATTATTATTATTGCCACGAAGCTATTACGGTACTAGCAAGGAATGCGGTGAATATAAATATACAATTATTTTCTAAGAAGCAAATCGTGTACCGTATAAAATAGCAACATAGAAGTAGACAATTTTCCCGTCCCCTTCCCCTACAAAAAAAAAAAAAAAAAAAAAAAAAAAAAAAATAATAATAATAATAATAATAACAATAAATAGTAATAATAATAATAATAATTATAAATAAACAAATAAAATGGAGCTGGAACCATCCACACAGTGACACATCGCCCAAAGTAAATTAAAAGCGATACCACGATAATAATTATAACCTTAATCTCCTAAACCATTTATTATATATTATTATTATTATTTTATCATGGAGAAGATTTCGACCCGAACGCGGTCATTATGTGATTACCCGCCATTAGAGACGGTCCAAGACTGACGTATTATTAAACCAAGGGGGGGGGAGGAGGAGGAGGAGGAGGAGGAGGAGGAGGAGGAGGAGGAGGAGGAGGAGGGAGAGAGGAGGGAGAGAGGAGGGGAGAGGAGGGAGAGAGGAGGAGGAGGGGAGAGGAGGGAGAGGGGAGATCAGAAAGAGGAAAAAGTGGTGGTGAGTGGTGGTGGGGAGGGAGACGGGATAGAGAGAGGAGAAGGTGGTGGTGGTGGTGGTAGGGCTTCAGGCAGGAGGGAAAGAGGGAGTAGTGGGAGAGGGGGATTGTGGTGGTAGGGACTTCTGGGAGTGGTGAAAGTAGAGAGGGAGGGAGAGGAAGAAAAGAGAGGGTGGTGGTGGTAGGACTTCTGGCAGGAGGGAAAGAGGAGTGGGGGAAAGGGGAAGGGAGGAGGAGAGGATGGGGATGGGGAGGAGAGGAAAGGGGAGGAAAAAAAAAAAGTGAGAGGAGGAGTGATACTATACCTGTTGGTCAATAAATAAATAATGTTTGTTTTGTATTAGACTACAAACACCACACCTCTTTGGACCTCTTTGCTGTTTGGCTTGTGATAATGAATGGATGGATGATATTGTGTTGTGTTATGCTGTGTTGTGTTTATGCTGTGTTGTGTTATGCTGTGTTGTGTTATACTGTGTTGTGTTACGCTGTGTTGTGTTATGCTGTGTTGTGTTATGCTGTGTTATGTTATGCTGTGTTGTGTTGTGTTGTATTGTGTCACACTGTGTTGTGTTGTAGTTTGTTTTGCTGTGCTGTGTTGTATCGTGGAATTTTTGTACTGTGTTTTCCTCTTTCCTGCTGTGTCGTCATATCTCGTGCTGTGTTATCGTGCTATGTTATACTGTCTCGTGCTGAAAATTATACTGTCCCTTGCATGAATTTATACCTTCTCGTGCTGTGTCGTGCTAAAAATTATACTGTAATGTCTCGTGTTGTGCTATCGTGCTGTGTTATACCACCTCGTGCTAAAAATTATACTATCCCTTGCTGTGTCGTACTGTGTCGTGCAGTGATATACTATTTCGTGCTAAAAATTGAACGGTCGTGCTGTGTCGTGCTGTGTAATGTCATCTGGCTGGGGTGTAGTAGCGTTCGGTCCCCTTCCCCTGCCTTCCTCCCTGCCTATTTTACGTCTCTTCCCTTCCTTCCACCCTGCCTTACGTCTGCCTTCCTCCCTGCCTATTTTACGTCTCTTCCCTTCCTTCCTCCCTGCCCCTACCTTCCTCCCTGCCTATTTTACGTCTCTTCCCTTCCTTCCACCCTGCCTTGCGTCTGCCTTCCTCCCTGCCTACTTTACGCCTCTTCCCTTCCTTCCATCCTGCCTTCCACCTTGCCTTGCGTCTGCCTTCCTCCCTGCCTATTTTACGTCTCTTCCCTTCCTTCCATCCTGCCTTACGTCTGCCTTCCTTCCTGCCTACTTTATGTCTCTTCCTTTCCTTCCATCCTGCCTTCCTACCAGCTTTCCACCCTGCCTTGCGTCTGCCTTCCTCCTTGCCTGCTTTATATCTCCCTGCCTTCCTTCCACCCTGCCTCCCTGTCTCGCGTCCCCCTTCCTTCCTTCCTTCCACCCTGCCTTGCGTCTGCCTTCCTTCCTTCCTCCCTACCTGCGTGATCAAGCCTCATTCCCACCACAACCCACACCAACAGAGGGCTTTATATAATTACAACATTAGTGTCGCCCCGCATACCGATACACACAAGAAGGTCCAGTGTATTGGTGTCCCTTGACGTGGGTAGAAAGAGAGAGAGGGGCGTAGAGGAGAGGGTAGATGTGACCCCCTCATTCTCTCTCTCTCTCTCTCTCTCTCCTCTCTCTCTCTCTCTCTCTCTCTCTTTCTCATGCCTACATTTCCCAACACCCCTCCCCCCTCCCTCCCTGTCCCTCCTCAACCCTCTGCCCCATTAATCCCTCCCTTGTTGTTGTCGTTGTTATTTTTGTTGTTTTCCATTTTGTGTTTGCATATGTTTTTTTTTGTTTTGTTTTTGCTTTTGTTGTTGTTGTTGTTTTTGTCGTCATTATTATTATTATTATTATTATTATTATTATTATTATTATTATTATTGTTGTTGTTGTTGTTGTAATTAATTTCTCGTGGACTTTTTTATTATACAGGGAAATAATTGTTA
>JAWQEG010003212.1:0-25000 GCA_033782935.1 Petrolisthes cinctipes
AATAGACCGCCCACGATTCAGGTAGGCAGGCAGGCAGGCAGGTTACATATTTATACAACAGGTGGCCCCCTATATAAACAGCTATCTAGATCAAGTAAGCAAGGTCCTCTCTCTGTATGTGTTGTTTGCGTATTATATGAGGTGGGTGAGTTTGCCAGGCTCTGATACTCTGTGCCGTCAATTCCGTGAGTTTTAATCTGTGCTGATGGTCTTTTGGCTGAGATTAAGGCGCACGGAACTACTAGGAGAGAGAGAGAGAGAGAGAGAGAGAGAGAGAGAGAGAGGGGTGGGGTGGGGGGGAGGGTGAAGGTGTGAGAGGAGAGAGGAGGGAAAGGGTAGAAGGAATATTAGAAAGGGTATAGTGTGCTTGTGTGTGTGTGTGTGTGTGTGTGCGTGTATGTGTGTGTGTGTGTGTGTATGTGTGTGTGTGTGTGTGAGGAGGGGGGGGAAGAGGGAGGGAGGGGAAGAAAATATAGGAAGGGATTAGCGAGAGAACGAGGAGGGAGAAATGAGAGAAAGAAAGAAATTAGGAAGGGGAGGGTTGAAGAGTAGAAAAAGGAAGAAAGGAGAAGGTAGTATGAAGGAGGGAGGGAGGGAAAAAAGGAGAATAAAAGTGGGGATAACGAAGAAAGGAAGTTAGTAAGAAAGAAAAGAAAGAAGGAATAAAGAAAGGAAAGAAAATAGAAAGGAAAGGAGGAAGGAAGGAAAGAACAAAGAAAGGAAGGAAGGAAACGAAGGAAGGAAAGAACGAAGAAAGGAAGGGAGGAAGGAAGGAAGGAAAGGAATGAAAGGAGGAAAGAACTAAGAAAAGAAATTACGAAGGAAGGAAGAAAGGAAGTAAAATAGAAAGGAAAGAACGAAAAAAAGAAGGAAGGATGGAAGGAAGGAAGGAAGATAGGAAGGAAAGGAGGAAGGAGGAAACAAAGAAAGGAAGTTTGTAAGAAAGGGAGGAAGGAAAGGAAGGAAGATAGGAAGGAAAGGAGGAAGGAGGAAACAAAGAAAGAAAGTAGAAAGAAAAGGGAGGAAGGAAAGGAAGGAAGATAGGAAGGAAAGGAGGAAGGAAGAAACAACGAAAGAAAGTTAATAAGAAAGGGAGGAAGGAAAGGAGGAAGGAAGAAACAACGAAAGAAAGTTACTAAGAAAGGGAGGAAGGAAAAAAACAAACAAAGAAAGAAAGAGAGGGAGGAAGGAAGGAAGGAAGGGATAAAGGGAAGAGATGGGAGGGGGGAAATAATCAAAGTAATTACAGAGAGTCAGTAAATTATGTTGACTAATCCAGTCATCTCTCTGGTGACGTCATAATGGGAGTACCACCAGACCAGACCAGGTGTGTGTGTGTGTGTGTGTGTGTGTGTGTGATTATTGTTTGGAGAGAGAGAGAGAGAGAGAGAGAGAGAGAGAGAGAGAGAGAGAGAGAGAGAGAGAGAGAGAGAGAGAGAGAGAGTGTGTGTGTGTGTGTGTGTGTGTCTGTGTGTGTCTGTGTGTGTGTGTGTGTATGTGATTATTGTTTGGAGAGAGAGAGAGAGAGAGAGAGAGAGAGAGAGAGAGAGAGAGAGAGAGAGAGAGAGAGAGAGAGAGAGAGAGAGAGAGAGAGAGAGTGTGGTGTGTGTGTTTGTGTTTGCGTGTTAAAGGAAGAGAGAGAGAGAGAGAGAGAGAGAGAGAGAGAGAGAGAGAGATGAGGGAAAAGATGGAGTGAAGGAGGGGAGATATGGTGGTATAATTAAAGGGAAGGAGATAATGGAGAGGGGTGAGAGGCGAGAGGGAGAGGAAGGGAAAAGGGGAGAGTAAGAAAATGTATGAGGAAGAGAAAGGAGAAGGAGGGAGAGAAAGAAATAAGTAAGGTATGGGAGAGAGAGTTACAAGGAGTTACAAGGAAAAGAAGTACCCTAGGGGACCTTACGATCCATACAAAGAGGGTACCTGTGGGTTTAGTTGCGCAAGTAGGCGACCGTCCTCGAATGTGTCTGTGAAACCATCAAGGAACACTCGCACAACGGCTTAAACACCTAGACGGTGGTTTAAGGCTTTGTCTAATCTGGACTTGAACTGATCCACAGAGTTGCTGTTGACTACATCAGCAGGAAGCGCGTTCCAAGTACCGCAGATGCTGTATGTAAAGAACTTACCACACAGATCACGGTTGTATCGCTTTAGTTCAAGTTTGTAGCCATGATTCCTGGTTGTGCCCTCACTGAGTTGGAAAATGTCCCTGTAGTCTACATTGTCAAAGCCTCGTAGTATTTTAAACACTTCGATAAGCTGACCACGCAGTCTCCGGGTTTCCAAAGAGAACAGGTCGAGTTCTACCAACCGATCTTTATAGCTCTTGTGTCTAAGAGAGGGTATAAGTTTGGTTGCCCTGGCTTGCACTCGTTCCAATCTCGCGATATCCTTCCGGTAAGAAGGACTCCAAAACTGGACTGCATACTCCAGGTGCGGTCGGACAAGGGGAATTGTACAGACAAAGTACTATCTCCTTGTTCCGGTATCCAAACTGTCGCTTTATGTACCCTAACATCCTTTGGGCTTTCTTCTCAGCCTCAATACACTGCTTTGAGAACTTGAGGTCGCTGGTGATAGTTACACCCAAGTCTTTCTCAGTATCAGTGCTTACGAGAGCATTGCCCTTAAGGTTATACTCTGTTCGGGGGTTTCTGTGGCCTATATGCATAACTTTGCATTTGTTCACGTTAAATGGCATTTGCCACGTGTCAGACCACTCCCCGATCTTCCTAAGATCTTCTTGTAAGCGGGTAGTATTTCCTTCTTTCGCGACATTCATACCAAGCTTAGTATCATCGGCGAATTTGGAAATCTTGGCAACCATGTCACCATCCACGTCATTAACATAGATGATAAACAGTAGTGGTCCCAGAACAGAACCTTGGGGAACACCGCTAGTAACGGGCACCCACTCTGAAGCCTGTCCATTCACTACCACCCGCTGCCGTCTGTCACTTAGCCAGTTCTCTATCCAATTTGCCACATTTCCGTCTATGCCCAGTGCACGCACTTTCCGAAGGAGACGGCGGTGGGGTACCTTATCAAAGGCTTTCTGAAAGTCTAAGTAGACAACATCGACCGCTTTATCCCGATCATGCTCACTGAAAACAAAATGGAAGAATTCCACCAGATTTGTGAGGCATGACCGGTGCTGCCGGAACCCATGCTGGGAACCCCTCAGTAGCAAATTTGATTCTAAGTGTGCTGTTATTTTGTCCACCATGATACTCTCCATGAGTTTACAGACTATCGAGGTTAAACTGATGGGTCTGTAGTTTGACGGTTGGCTAGCATCTCCCTTCTTGAAGATAGGAGTCACCTCAGCCTCACGCCAGTCTCTAGGAACGCATCCAGTCTGGATTATCCTGTTGAAGACCATGCACAGGTGCCGTGATACTTCACCATGCACTTCTTTCAACACTCTAGGTAAGAACCCATCCGGACCGGGGGACTTGTTTGCTTTTAATTCAATTATTTTTCTCTCGATTTCTTCTTGGGTGAAGACCATTGACTCCAACTTCTCACTGAAGGAGTCCAAAGGTTCGGGAATGGGACCACTCTCCTCAGAGAACACTGAAGAGAAGTACTCATTTAAGAGGTTAGCATTTTCTGCATCAGAGTGCATCAATGCTCCATCCTCATTCACCAAGGGACCGATCCTGCGTCGGATTGGTTTACGGCCATTCACATAACTGAAAAACTCCTTGGGGTTCTCTTTGCAGAGTCTAGCCACACGGACCTCCTCAGCACGCTTAGCCGCCCTTATTTTGGACTTCACGTTTCGATTCAGTCTTCTATGACCGTCAAAGTCCCCAGATGCCTTCGCTCGACGATACGCAGTTCTCCTCTCCCTTAGTAGGTTACGGATTTCCCGATTAAACCACTTCGGTTGAATGAACTTCTGACCTGTTCCCTTCAGAGGAATAAAGCGCGACTGAAGTTCCATGAAGGAAGACAAGAATGACCTCCACAGATCATCAGCACTCTCTCCCTCCTCTAGTTCCATTTCAGCAACGCCTTCACGAAGACCTGCAAAGTCCGCTCTCCCCATGTCTAATTTTCTATGCACCGGGGTCACGGACTCCATATTAGGGACCTTAACTGAAAATCTTATAAGCTTGTGGTCGCTTCCACCTATTTCTTCATTTACAGAGAGGTCTTGAATGATGTCATCCTCTGAGGTGAGGACCAAGTCGAGTATGTTAGCACCTCTTGTTGGCTCCCTTACCCATTGAGTGAGGAATTCATCATTTACAAACTCCAAGAGTGGTGTGTTCTCGGCAGAGGGCTCTCTGGTTTCCCAGTCAACATGTGTGTTGAAGTCCCCCATAAGGATGCACACCCTGCCGTCCACTAGTTCACCCAGCAACTGGTATAGGTCCCTGTCCATCTCATTGAGTTGTCCAGGGGGTCTATAAAGCAGAAGGGTTCTGTATTTTGCAGTGCCTATTTCTAGGTCAACTCCAAGGAGCTCGTGGTTCGATGTGATGTTGCAGGTCATCGATTTGATGGAGTTCTTTACATACAACAGCACACCACCACCCCCTCTGTCCTCTCTATCTTTGTGGAAGAGTTGGTAGCCTGGAATCACGAATTCCCCTTCAAGATCTCTGTCTGAGGTTCTCAACCATGACTCCGTTATGGCCACCATCTCGGGTTCCTCTGTCGCAACGAGGGCCCGCAGTTCCAAAAACTTGTTTCGGATGGACCTGGCGTTGAACAATAGAACCTTCAGGGAACCCCCAACTGCAGGGCTCCCTATACTCCTCCGTTTCCCGGTTTGGACATTGTCTTGGTAGTGCTGGGGATATCCTTCTTCAGGATCTCAGCGAATGTCTTCTCTGGGGTCACTCTAGCATAGCGACGAGGGCTCTCCTCCACGCTCGGTCGAGTGCTCCTGAGACATCGTCGGACGGCGTCTTCCATTAATTTGGAAAGCACTTCTTTCCCCTTTAGTGAGAGATGTGTGCCATCCCTCTGGTAGAGGTCGTCTCTACCAAAGAGTGAGGTGTAGGGGTCCACAAAGAACACCCCCTCGGCAGTACACAAATCAGCCAGGCGCTGATTTACTGCAATGTTCTTTGACAAAGCAGTCCCTAAAGGGCCTCTCCTTGGGAGCATGCCAACAACTACCCTTCTGCGGGTTTTTGACCCACAGTCGTCTACTGCACCGAGCACATCCGAGAGGACTCCTTCGGTCATGCCTACTCTACCATTTCTCAGGTAGATGTCATTACCACTCACCATGAGTGCAATGACAGCAGATCTGGACGTTTGGATCCTCTCAGCTTCCTTTCGGAGGTCAGCATTGCCACAACCTGGCAAACAATTCACCTTCACAGAAGTGTGAAGGCGATCTGCCATTAGGGGTTCCAGCCCTCGTGCCTGGGAATCACCTACAATGTGTATATCCACAGGCCTCTCCTTGGTAGGAGCACGAGATGCCTTGTGAGGAACCCGAGAGTGTTTTGAATTCCTGCCGGGCTCGTCACTTCCTCCAGGTTGCTTCTTCTTCGTCTTCTTTTCCTTCTTCATTTTCTTTTCCTTCTTATTTGATTCCTCACTTTCCTCTAATCCCTCCTCAATTGTCTTCTTGGGTTTTTCTTCCTTCTCCATATTCCCCTCCTCTTTTCCATCACACTTTTCTGCAGTCTCTTTTCCTTCTGCAGTCTCTTCTCCCTCTTCATTGTTGCTGTTCTTCTTCTTGTTGTTCTTTTTCTTGTTCTTCTTCTTCTTCTTCTTCTTTACCGCCGTGGTGGAGCTCTCCGGTGAAGAAGCTCCTTGGACTGCCTTGTCTCTCACATGGCAGTCACACCTCTGCGAGTCCATTCGGAGAACTTCCTCCTTTAGGGAGTTGTTCTCCTTCGTGAGCAGTGAGATGTGCTTCATCAACCTCTCCTCGAGTTTGCAAAAGTCGCAGACACTCGAGGAGTCTAGGTCGCTCGCACTCCTCCCGCTGAAGTCCTCACACCAGCGGTACACCTTGCATGTAGTACATGTAAATTTTCTTGCTGATGGACCAGTCATCTTGCTCTAATTCAATTTCAGACCAATAATATAAAAGAAAGGGTAGTGTGATTTGGTCTCGCATAAGTCTCATCCGCCTACTTCCAGAAGGTTTTCGGTCGTTCGGCCAACAGAAACCTTATGAGCCAAGCACACCAACCCTAAGGTCTCCCCTGGGTCGGACGGCCCCAATCGTGCCGCAGCTCCCAACTGAGCAGCACAAGAGTCCTAAGTAAATGGGACTCTGATTTTTCGACAGGGGTGCTTGAAGTGTAACCGTCGTCCTACTAATCCCTACTAATCCTCCATCCGCGGCCAAACTTAAAGCAAATAGTAAAACTAAATGTCCACGACTTAATCCGAGATCTTTTACTGGCCTGGCAGCCAGCGAGGCACGAAAGCTCTCTCACCAAAGAGCAGTCGAGCCTTTAGGCACCTAAGAACGGTCACAGGGAGCTGGTCAGGCTTATTAATCTAAGAGAATACCTACGGGGGTCCTGAGGCATCTCCATTACTCGTACCCCACACGCCTGAGATCCCTTCAATCTCAGCCCTTTCGAAACCTGTGAGCGTTAAAAGGCGTTGTTTTAGGAGGTTCCAAAGCCTCCCTTCTCACACGGCATAAGGTAGCTGGTGAGGTCCTTAACAATAAAAACTTATATCGAAAGTGATGAAGATTTTTTTTTTTTTTTTTTTTTTTTGTTAGAACGGTTGAAGAGCAGTTGTGAAACTTAATATTAACATGAAGATTTGACAACTCTTAGTCAGGATCCTAATAACGCTACCTTTCTGGCACGGGTAACCCAACTGGACTAAATGTCCCCCAGCATAGCTAGCAAAATTCAAACAGATCACACAAGCTCTCTCACCGACGGCAAGGTGGTTGTCTCGAGAGAGAGAGAGAGAGAGAGAGAGAGAGAGAGAGAGAGAGAGAGAGAGAGGAAATGGAGGAGATCGATAATACGAAGGAAGAGAGAAGAATATGAGTGGGAAAAGGAAATGGAAAGGAAGATGAAGAATGGAAAGAAAGGGTAGGAAGAGAACAGGAAGAAAGGGTAGGGGGGAAAGTAAAATAAGGAGGAAAATGAAATCGCAAAGAAAGGGGAGGAGAGAAGGAAAGGGAAGGAGATTGGGGGAAATGAAAGGAAGGAAGAGAAGGAAAATGCGATTAGGAAGAAAATGAAATGTTAAAGAGAAGGAAGAAGTGAAGGAAAAAGAAGGAGATTGAGGGAAATTTTGAGTGAAGGAACGTGGAGGGGAGAGAGTGATGAAAATTGACACGAGGAAAAATTGGAAGAGGGAAGAAGGAAGGAGAGGAAAGTGGAAGCACAGGGGAGAAGGAGGAAAAATGGGAAGGAAAAGAGAGAGGGCCGAACGAGAAGGGAATGGGAATGAAAGAAGAGAGAGAAAATTTGGAAGAGGGAAGAAGGAAGGAGAGGAAACATATGGAAGAAGAGAGAGAAAAATGGGGAAGGAAGAGAAAGAGACGAACGAGAAGGTAATGGGGATGGAAGAAGAGAGAGAAAATGGGGAAGGAAGAGAGAGAGACGTACGAGAAGGGAATGGGAATGGAAGAAGAGAGAAAAATAAATTAGATAACAGATTGGGAAGTAAATGATTGATTGGTTGAGTGAGTGAGTGAGTGAGGGAGGGAGGGAGTGAGTGAGGAAGGGAGTAAATGAGAGGGTGAGTGCCTGAGTGAAAGTATAAGTGAGTAAGTAAGTTTGTGAATAAGTTAGTGAGAGTGTGTGAGTAAGTGAGTGAGTGAGTAAATGAGTGCGTAAATAAGTGAGTAAATAAGTGTGAATAAATGAGTGTGAATAAATAAATGTGAATAAATGAGTGAGTAAATAAGTTGTGAAAGCGAGTGAGTGAATGAGTGAGTGTATGCTTTGTTCCCCTCCAATCTAAGCACGTGACTGAAGATAATGACTGTGGGATTGATAGTAAGGAAGACGATAAAATGAGGAGGAAATGGAAACTGTCGGTGGGGGGGGGATAAGGTGAAAAAGAGACAGTGAATGATGATGAATATGAACACATACAAGAAAAACTCTCAAAGAAGAGACAGTGAGTGATGATGAAAATGAATGTTTTCTTGGTCCTGCCATGGATTACTGTGTTTATATATTTTCGTTGATATCCTCTGGTTTTCTCCATTCGTTTTATTACTATTCCCAGGCATGACAAACTTCTAGGTCCCTGATAAAAATATACTGTTTTCTTTGGCCATGGCAGCGTGCGTTTTCTGTTATGACCGATAGCCTATCTAAACTAAAATAGTAAAGACACCTAGGAAAGTGCCGTTGCATCAGGCAAAACTTTCCGAAAATCACCTGAACCTGAACCTGAACCTTGTGAGAATTTCGGGCTAACACCCTCAGCTACACGAAGTGCCGCTGTATCCCCTGTTCTGTATCAAGTAAAATAGGATGCGGTGCTCCAGCTTATTGTAGTGGGGCCACGTCTGGTAAGAGGGCAGGGTGTGTGTGTCTGGTATCTTCTGCAGGAAGTTGTCAAGATGTCTCTTGAAGACATCCACACTGCAGGCTAACATGTTTCTCAGGTACAGAGGAAGAGTTTAGGCCCTGTCCTGCTTAAGGTATTGGCCCTATAGTGTCTTCATTCTCAGGAAGTTTGTTTTGGGGCCTTCAATGTAACAGGTCCTTCCTCGTGTCTGGTTAATTAAATGTAGCAGGGCCCGGATTCACTAACGCACTAAGGTAGCCTTATAGCGTTAAGACTCCCTTAGCTGGTGAGGGTGGTTAGGCGCCTTTGCAAGCTTTGAGTATCCCGCCCCAGCAAAGAGCTCGGTGAATGACCAGTCAAAGTTGTTGTTTTAAATAAACCTATTAATGTTTTTTATGAATATTATCACCAAAAAGAAATTTCCTACATTTAATTAATATGCTATAAGAAGAATTTGCAACTTGAGAAAATATATTCCAGAAAGTAAATACTGGTAAGCTCGTAGTCGTCCACTCGGAGTGACATATGACGCACTGGTCCGGGGAATAGGTTAAAAAAATCACCTAACACGATGTCTGCAGAAGAGGTGGAGCAAGATATAGACGACTTGGAGCCCTTAGAACCCAGCCTCAAGAATGTAGTGGAGCAGCAGTCGTTAAAATGGGTCTTTGTAGGAGGGAAAGGTGGCGTAGGGAAAACCACCACAAGGTATGTAACGAGGCAGCTAATTTTATACACACACACACACACACATCTTCTCTCTACCTCTTTATAACACCCATATCAGAGTTGTGGGCATTATTTAATTAAGGGTGTGGGCGCCTCTTTGGACCCCATCTAAGTTAGTACCTTTCCTCATTTCCACTGTCTTTGTTTTACTTCTTATTTCCTTGGTGCTTGTTGTCCTACTCTGTCCCATTCTTTCGTGTGGTATATAATAAGATCTTTCTGGCCAAGCACAGTCTTCTCTCCTCCCATACAGTTTCCTTGTACAGCGTTGGAAGGACACACACCATTCACTCTTAAAGCGGCTTCACACGGGGCAATACACGGCTGGTTTTGCTACCCGCTAGCAAGATTTTTCCAGCCGCTAGCAAAGTTTGACGATGGTGGCTGAAATTGCTAGCCAGGTTGGGAAGACTGACCTGTCGGGTGTTTATCAGCCTAGTGGCGGCAATTACTGAAAATGGTGCTTCCTTTATCCCAGTTCTTCGACAAACCTCTTTCTCATCCGTCTCTTTTTATTCTTTTTCCTACCTTCTTTTCGTCATGACTTTCTTCTTCTTCTCTGTATTTTCCCGTTCCATCGTTTCCTTCCATCCTCATCATTTTCCCATTATTATTATTATTATTATTATTATTATTATTATTATTTTCATCTTTCGTTCATTTTGTCACTGAGTCTTGCTTATTTCTCTCCAGTGCTTCATCCTTTCATTCCTTTTGTTTCTTCCTTCCTTCTCCGAGTTGACCAGTTGTGTATAATGCGACAGCTAACTACCGGTACGTGTCCACAAATGTTTCGGTATTTATTGAAAGAATTACCGTTTTGTAGCAGTGTTGCCAGATCCGGCTAGGTCCCAATATTTTGCCCCGGTCATTTTCTGTACTTTACCACGGTTATTTCCCGGTAGTTTGCCCAGGTTAGGTCCCGGTTGTCTGCCCAGGTTAGGTCCCGGTAGTCTGATGCGGTCTAGGTTAAGTTAGGTCAGGTCAGGTAAGGTCAGGCTAATTTCAAAATGCCCCATTTGAATATGCCCTATCTTGTAAATGGGGCATTTGCGGAGAAAATGCCATAGAAGAAAATAGTCTTAGAATGGTCTAAATAAGTAGGTAATGAAGGTAGAAAAACCGTACCCAATAACGGTAATTCATTCAATATTTACCAATGTTTCTTCTTTTTCTTCTTATTTTTCATGACCAAAATAAAGGAAACAGCTAATTAGGCTTCCTTGTCTTGTTTGTTTACACAGCCTTGCTAGCGGCTAGTCTGCCAGCTCAGCTGCTGATTGCTCCTGCTTGTGTGTAAGCTTTTGTCAAAAATTGTCGCTAATTCCGACTAGACAGGGCTGGCTGGAAACTAGCGAGTAGCAAATTCAGCCGAGTATTGCCCCGTGTGAAGCTGCCTTTAGGGCCGCGGACAAGGACATATCGTGGTATTTATCTAGTTTATTGTCGTTTTGTAGCAGTGTTGCCACATCCGCCAGTGTTATTCAAGCGTTTGTCCATAATCACTACCATCAATTCTTCTCTGTCAGATACATTTCTTTACATAAATGTACGTCATTTCCTCATGGGCTATTTCCTAGCAAATGCATAGGTTCCGTAATACAACTAGCCTACCCATAATTGATTCAATTTTCCTTAATCCACAGTGTTTACAACGGCCTTGTTGGTGTGGACAGCCGGTCAGCGTGCTTGATTAATGCGCCTCAATTTCAACAGCCAATCAGTGTGCTTGATTACAATGGCTTCCCTTTGTAAGGAGTGCCCGTCTATCCCCGAACGTATGCTTCGGTGTTGTTTTGAGAATAACGAAGCCTGTTTAGACCTTTAATGTTTCCACGGAGTATAACTGATATCCCTGAACTGCCCCACGTGTAATAAGGCCTGTATTTACCGCCACTCTCAAAAAAAAGGTACTGTAATACCAATTCAAGATGGCCACCGAGTGTATACATCATCTTGGTAGACTGCTAAGGTTAGCCCCCGGTAGTCTGCCTCGGTTAGGTCCCGGTAGTTTGCCACTGTCCTGATTAGGTTAGGTTAGGTCAGGTGAGGTTTATCTAATTCTATTTAATGCGTTGTAGTTTTTTTCAGACGAATTTGTAGTTCATATTTGTCGAAAATTAGTGTTTTTCCCAAAACACTCATTTGCGACGGATGTGAACAACAGATTCGTTAAAAACACACAATTAAACATTGCACTCTGCAAACCTCGAGTCGAAAAGGCATTATGGACAAACGCTTGAATATTACCCATCCTGCTAGGTCCCAGTAGTTTTTCCCTGGTCGAGTCCTGGTACTTTACCACGGTTAGATCCCGGTAGTTTGCCTAGGTTAGGTCCCGGTAGTCTGCTGCGCTCCGGGTTAGGTTAGGTAAGGTCAGGGTATTTCTAAAAGGCCCCATTTGAATATTTTGCAAATGGAGCATTTCCGAAGAAAATGCCATAGAAGAAAAGTGTCTTCGAATGGTATAAATTAGTGGGTAAAGAGGGTAGAAACATCGTAATAGAAAACGGCAATGTACTTGATAATTACACATATCGTCAGGGCCTGATGTCCGATGCTCGGGGTACATAGCCCATACATTTTTTATGGCCGTCGTACCTTGGGCATCGGGCATCGCGATCCAGTGATATGTTCTTGTCTATGGCCCTTAGCACTGACCTGTATATACCGATCGTTCCCTAACTGATTCATTAGTCTGCCGGATGGTGATGGTAACGGTTAGGCCATACCAGTTGAATTGACGATTGGTATTCCTTGTTTTTCTTTTTATTATTTTATTTTTTTTCATCAATATTTTTGTTCTTTCCTTGAAGTACCGTATTGATCATACATTTTATATGACACGATAAGTCAGGAATTTAGAACACTAATTTTAGTACTACAGTGGAAGCCTGTGTAATATGAATTGTGTACAAGACAGGTTTGATTTCTTTGCTTCCATAAATTTGCTCTGCACCTCACTCTGTAGGAAAAGCATGCATGTAAACCGTACTTCTGAATTTACCAGTTCGGGTTTTTGCTATGTACTGAACCAATTTTAATTTTCAGTTGCAGCCTGGCAGTGCAACTGTCTCGTACGAGGGAGTCAGTGCTGATCATATCTACTGACCCTGCCCACAACATCTCAGATGCATTTGACCAAAAATTCTCCAAAGTGCCAACCAAAGTTAAAAGCTTTGACAACTTGTATGCCATGGTGAGTGCAATTGTTTAAATTTGCATAACCAATGTAAACATAGTTACCTGAGTGATATCATACTAAAACAAACTGAGCTCACCTGAACCTTACCAAGTTTGTCTTGGTTTGTCTTGCAGAGTTTATTTAAGCAAGAACGGTAATAAAAGCAGTAGGCCTAATAGTTAAATAAATACAGTACCGTAAAATATATGTAATTCTTTACCATTTTTTCTTATGTTAGAGTGCAGTTTCAATCTATATCAAGTCTATTTCTCATAAAACAACGTCTTAACACACTATGTGACTTATATCTGGGAGATTTTTGTAACTGGGTAAATACTATAGCATAGATACAGGAAATTAAATCATTTCTATGTCTGGTATTTATTCCATTTTCCCCCTTACAGGAGATTGATCCGAACATAGGCTACGGTGAACTCCCTGATGAATATTTTGAAGGTGGCAGTGAGGCAGTGAGGCTAGGAAGGGATATCATGCAGGAAGTTCTGGGGGCATTTCCTGGCATTGACGAGGCCATGAGCTATGCTGAGGTCATGAAGTAAGCATTGTGGGATGGATGTGATGTTTAATTACCCATAGTGGGTCTGTATATTGGGGGCTCCAGAGCTAGGGATGATAAAAAGAAATTAGAATAACATAAGGTGAAACAGAAATACCCTGTAAAACGTATTTCACTGAAATGCTTGGAAGAAATTATATTGAAAGGATGTTGACTGAAAAAATACAATGAAAGGAAATTGTATGTTTAACTCGTATTTTAAGTATAAAGAGGAATGGTTGCGAGCTGATGACTCGAGGTCACCAGCTGCACCACCCTGTCATGGTAGGGTGTACAATTTTTTCTGGCAACAGTGATATGGTCATGGATCTTCTCTGAGGGGTTCAATATGCTGTCACTTCGAAATGTCGTCACTCAGGTACACTAAACCCCTCAGAGAAGATCCATGATGATATCACTGTTGCCAGATTAAAAATGCACCTTACCACTACAGGGTGGTGCAGCAGGTGGCCTCGAGTCATGAGCTCACAACTGTACCAGTTATGCATGGGCATGTGAAAGTTAAATGAGCCAAGAAGAATTTTGTTTGTTTGTGGTCTTGCAGAGACAAAATAATTGATGACACATGTGATATAATGATAGGTAACCAGTATGAGAACTAAGTGATGGTGATGTGAGCTTGGCTTACATCACTGGGTATTTTTTCTCTCTGTCTGGCTTTCTGATTTCTTCTTCCATCCCTATGCCTGGATCACTCGACACCTTGAATAAAGAGAAATTGGGTTTTAGTGGTGAAGGAGATGAGGTAATGCAATACTCATCCATGACTGTACAGAGATTGAAGACAGAATTATTCCTCAGGCTGGTACAAGGAATGAACTTCAGTGTGGTGGTGTTCGACACTGCACCCACGGGACACACACTCCGTCTCCTGTCCTTCCCACAAGTCATAGAGAAGTCATTGGGCAAGTTACTACGCCTCAAGAACCAGATTAGTCCCTTCGTCAACCAGGCAAGTGGATCTCTTCGTTAAGGTTGCTTAGCATATTATAGTTCTACGGTTTATTTTCAGATAGTTATGTTGTGCAATTATCAAGGAACTTTTATGTTTATTATCTAAATCATGGATCCCTACTGCATCAGAAAAAAGTTTGGGAATGATTTGCAGTTCTTTAGTGGTGGCTGCCATATTATTTAAGGTAGCCCGTAGCTAAGTTCATAGGTAAAGTTGCTTGCATGTGATAATGCCACACTGTAATTGGACAAATTTGGCATTGCAACTACATATTTAGAACCCTGCTACTTATTGATAGTGAGCAGTGCTTAATCAGAAGAATAGTAAATAAATGTTGCAAGATTCATTTTCATGCCCTTGTAAATACTGTACAATAAAATCATATACCGGTAATTAAAATAATTTATTGTGGAGAGTGTACTGTGTTTACCAATGATTGAGAATTGTAGCATCACCTTGACTAGTTAAGGGTTCACAAAGACAAAAATGAATATTACAGCCCAATTGACATTTCCACAAATGTCTTTACGTTGTACAAAAATAGTGCAAAAATGGTACATAGAATAAAAACAGAAAAAAAAAAAAAAAATGAAAGAATAAACATTGTAATATGAGGATTTCTTGTCAGGGTCATACAAATATGTATTAACATTAATCCTTAACCAATGATGTTTCCAAAGAGACTTTATTAGAAAAATATAAAAGGGTTGAATATTGAAATGTATAGCAAATTAAAAGTTTTAAATACCCGGTACATACTGTCGAGAGAACTAGTTAATAAATTTGCTCCTGAGTTAGTATTATGAATATATCTACAATGTGAATGATAAATGTTAACTTATTATTTTAATGAGAAAGAATGAGTGTAGGATATATGAGTCTGAGATAAGGAAAGGGATGAATAGTTAACTGGTACAGTATAATGGCACCTTTTGGTTTCTTGGATGAAATAACTTTGATTGATATATCTTTTTTAAGCTTATTACTGTATGTGAACAAGTCTTTCAGCTTAGAACACTTTCTTCCACAGATTGCAGGTCTACTGGGAATGCAGGAATTCAATGCAGATGAGGTGTCTGGGAAGCTGGAGAGCATCTTGCCTGTCATACAGAAGGTCAACGAACAGTTCAAAAACCCGGTTAGAGTTTATTATCTTCTTTTATGTTAAACTAGTTTCTCATAATACAGTATATATTTAAAGCCCTAGAAATAAAAAATCTGGTAGGATTGCCTTACCTATTTGATATAGGCTGAATTGTTGCTATTTACATGTGTAAGTCATTCATTCATATGAGAAACAATTGGCTGAGTGTTTTTTAACGAGATATCCTACTTAAACCCCACCCACCCCATGTATTCATGGAAGACTTACCAAGTCTATTTAATATGTTTGGTATTATATAAGTAACAGTGTGGTAAAATAGGCTTGTGTAATTTAATCCACTGACAGAACCAGACAACCTTTGTGTGTGTATGCATCGCTGAGTTCCTGTCACTGTATGAGACTGAGCGGCTGGTGCAGGAACTGACCAGACAAGGCATTGACACCCATAATATTGTGGTTAACCAGCTCATCCTTGCACCACAGGGAGGACAGTGCTCCATGTGTGCTGCTCGCTGTCGTATTCAGGCTAAGTATCTAGATCAGGTGGGTGACAGCCAGAGTATATGTACTGTGTGTATGCAATGGGTTTGCTTAACAGGTATAGTCAATTGGGGGAAGTTGAAATGTTTTTTTATTTGCTGAACTGATTTTACTACTATCCTTGAAAACAAACGAGTTATCATACATGAATAGGTTCATACAAGGCTTCCATTTGTCAGAACCAATATTATATCACATATGGTTTACTAGATAGCAAAGAAATGTCCTACAGAAAATATATTATCGGACTTAGGTACCATAAAGCACCCTAACTTCAGACATTTTTTACATGTTTTAGTGAATAACTCTGTTAATAATGGTGCAATTTTATTCCTGTTGGTGTCATGTGGTAGCCAGGTAGAGTACCTACTAAATCCATATAATAAAAAAAATTAAGCACACTAAATTCGTGCTGTTTTTTCAATTTTCAAGTGTCCGAAGTCAGGTAGAAATTTCCTAACTTCAGACAGCTCTTCCCAACTTCGGACAGGGTTGTATTTTCCCTTTAAACAGCATCGATCTCTGGACACCCTGGCTGAACTTTGGACACCTGAGGAGTTTTTAAAAAATGTAAAAAAAAATTTGCCGCATTCATGTTATACAAATATAAAGATATATATCCAAAAATAGCTTCTTTTTTAAGCACATAAGTTGAGATCACAATAAGTTACATCATATCACATTGTAGTGAAATTTTCTTGGCATAGATCTAACTAAGAACGCATTGCGTATACACAAAACCGGAAGAGGAAGTGACCTCTTCTTCCAAAAAAAAACTTCACCTAAATATCAAGTTGCTACCTCACTGACTCAACAAATGTATACTGAAATAACATAATAGGACCTACATAAGGTACATAATACATAATAACATAATTCCAGGTACTAATAACACACACACCCACTTCCTGTATTCCTTGACGATTACCAGTACAAAATACTATAACTAAATAACTAATATAACTTTTTTCTTCAAAATAAAACTCTTTACTGGTTAAGGCACCATACTGTAGCACCTTACAGGCAATAACTTTGGTACTGGTAGTACTGACAATCTTACAGAACTATATCACATATTATTTGGGTACCGGTATCATTACTTAGGCCATAGGTTTACATCTACATGAAAATCATCCTTTGCTTGCGGTCAAGTACCGGTACCGTAATTATTTGTCTGTCCGAAGTTGGGACTTTTTTCTATAATAAATAGAAATATTCATTTAAAAAATCATAACACGGTTATGCATGCATATATTTTAAATTTGTTTACTGCCCAGTACTTACAGAGAGTGTCCACGTATAATCGTACCATTCACGTTCTTACAATTGAAACTCTTTGTTCTGTGTGAACAAAGTTTTGCAGGGTTAAAAAATGCAGACTTTTTTTTTCATTGCATTTGTCGAATATTTTCACCCACACATATACAAGCTATTGTAATAGAATTTATACATAATAGTCTTTGAACATTTCCCTAACTAACACCATCGTTATTTTTTGCAAATATAGCACTCTCTTCCAGTACAGTTGAATTATTACATTTTTACGCGAAATGTCCGAAGTTATGGCGCAGTCCGAAGTTAGGGAGTTTTACGGTACTTACTAAAGAAGCATACATTTCCTTCTTCCTCCATCATCCATTCTCAGTCCATAGGTTAGACTTGATTATTGTCCATGTTAGGGAAGTTTACTACTAACCTCTGAAAAACTAAGAGGAGGATGGACAAAATATGGGGGAAAAGCTGCTGGTGTGATACTCAGTTAAGAAGTTATATACAACATTGTATCCTGGTACCGCAGATTGGTGACCTGTATGAAGACTTTCATGTTGTGCGGTTGCCCTTGCTGGAGCACGAGGTGAGGGGTGTGGAGCAGGTCAAGGAGTTCTCGCGTCACCTCATCACACCCTACTCCTCACCATAACAACAGCTCACACCACTGTGATATGGCATCATTGCTACCACTTGTTGATGACAGCAAAAAAGAAAATGGTTTAAATAGATTGACAGGAGGATGCGTTGGTATGAAAGTAAGTTGAAGTGAAGAAAAGTGGATCAAAGAAGGACTAATGTTGCAACATTGACCAACAGACAAAACCCCCCAAATCTCATGCACCTTAGTGGGCATATTTTGTATACATACCCAAACATATTTATACCCTTGGATTAGGAATCATGGATCAACCTTCCATGAGGCAAAGTTTCTAATACTGTACAATGCACCTCCCTTGTTCTGAGGCACTCTGTTGATAATCCTCTTCCTTCTTAGATGAAATATATGGTATGGTCAACCAAATAAGATGCGTCTTCATTTCTAACCTATAAATATTTGAACAGATAAATTGAAGCAGGGATAGCTTCACACAAGAAGCAACTAGGTCAGACCAGACCAGACCTGTTGGGGGGTGAATGTTTGGGGGCTGAAGTTCGGATACTGGAGGATGTGTGTACAGTACTATAGTTATTGATGGCAGAGTAGTCTGGTCTGACAGTTGCCAGACTTCTGAAGATACCCATGCTGCTTCAAATTGCCTGTTCCATTATTTACTAGATTCAGAATGAAAATACAACATTTTTGGCTGACTATACATCAGGACAGAGATGTTAGCTAGACTATTTTAGTGTACAGTATTGGTTGATGGTGTCACTTGCTAGGAAGTGTGGCAACAAACGTCCTCAAATTTATCCGTATGCCATCCTTTTGTGCCTCGTCGGAACCCCATCATACCATCAGCATTAGCCCCAGAATTTTTATAAAATATGTGAGTGTTGGTCTAGTGGAGGGAACATTTAGCTGGAGTCCCATGCCAGGCAATCTTGCCTTGGTTCATACCTTTCTTTGGTAGTCAGGAAGTTTTTCATGTCATATCACCAATGGGAATGGGTTGGCTGCCCTCAGTTAAATGACCGAGCTATGGTAGCCTTGCTTTGGGCTACTACGCCCCTGAGAGTCTTAGTAGGGGACATGGATGTATGAAGGGGTTTAACGTGGGCAGTCTGGTTGGCAGGAGGGTTGACAGCTCAGAGAGGACATGTGTTTAGGCCACATTTGGAAATTGGGAACACTTTTTAAATTAGCATTACTCGTTATCAAAAATAGCAGTGATTTCTAAAGCTATTTTTATCTTTGCTATAAAATAAGCAAAGTTTGTGCTACACTTGTACCCTTCCATTCTACCAACCACCCCATGTGGTTTGATAATTACAAATATGTGAAGTATACAAACGTTGTATAAACAATGTTAGTGAGGATGAAAACTCCATTTACGGAGAAAACTTGTTAACTTAATTCACTACTGTTTCATTTGTTCAAAGTTGCCAAAAGAATCAATGGTGAAAAGACATCAGTAAAGGTTTCTCCTCAAATGGTGCTTTCATAAGATATATTCTGTCTAGATATTATATGTTAACAGCAACACTTCAAGAAAGTTTATCTGATTTCTCAGATTTATAGATGTTGATATCCCTTCAATATAGGAACATGAAATCAAGACAGCTATTCTGTACTTTTTGGTTCCATTTTACAAGTTGATTTCAGACTTATAGGATTCCTTGAATTTTCTGAACTTCAATTTCTTTCCAGCAGCACAGCAGCTTTGGTTTTCAGAATAGAAGAGATAAATATGTGAGAAAGTAATTAAGCGATTAAGCAGAAGAGATTGTGACTGGGTACTTATAACTTATTTTATGACAACATGGAAGTAACTTCCATAGTGTGTTATGTATTTAGAGTACAGTATTTAATTTCTTAAATATTTGTCTTAGTGAGCACTAGATTATTTTGTTTTGTATTTTACATCAAAAATAAACTCTGGCAATATCTATTTCCATATACATCTCTTTTCCATAATGAGTGAAGGACTGGTATAAATTTAGCTTCTCCACCTCTTAAAAAAGGGTTATTGAGTCTTGGTAATGATTAATATTTGATATGTTAAGAAGTTTAGCTAGACTTTAATTTTCTGATTTTGGTATACAGTAGTGGAGAGACAACCCATGCAATGTGAGTCCTGGTAGAGTTGCTTGCAGTTTTTTTTTTTTTTTTCAACTGCTACTCGCACACACGTCACAACTTCCGAACTAATACCCAGCCACAGAGGGAGGGAGTGAGGGTAATTCCCAAACATTGCAGCTGTTATGGTACCAGCGAGGGTGTTTTACGACGTTCAGTGGCCTTATAGTTAGTGCTTCAAACTCAAATCGGAAGAGTAAATATTCTCAGGCCCTCACCTGAGAGGAATCGATCTCCTGACCTTTGCTGGGATGTAGGCAGAACTTTAAGGGTTGTGGCACCCCTTTGGATTAGTGAATGGATAGATATAGGCTTGGATAGATGGACAAATAGATTGAGCTACTATATATAGCAAACATCCGTCATAGCTAAGGAGTCGGACCAATTGGTGTGTAGGGGTATGAATCTGGCATTGAGAGGAATCTTGTGCTATATAGTTGTTTCAGTCTAGCAGAGTAGGTGTGGAGCTAACCTCATCCTTATGAATTCACAAGGTTATTCAGTCATTGTCTGTGCAGAAAATTTTTATATTGGAAGCTGATGTGATGTGAGTGCAATACCAGAAAAAGAAAAATTACATGCATATTTAATAATGTACAGTAATATACTGAACATGTTGTCAGGGGAGTGAAGATTGTAATTTGCTACATCACAAAATGTTCGCTTTTTTTATAGTGTAAATGCAGTTCGTTGACGAGAAAATATATAATTTTTTCTGTGATGGTATTGCCCACAGATATTAACTGGCTGAAATTGTATCCTGAGAGAATTCTAGTATGTAGTGTCTCAATTGGGGAATATTGCTTACAGAGATGTGGGCAACACTTAAAAGGTTTGGCACCACTTCTGATCTGAGCAACTCTTTCAATTCTTCACATGTTCATCCTTTCCTTCGGCTTCCTTCTTGCTTTGCTGTCATCTGGTTTCTCTTTCTCCTTCATCTTTGACTAATAAAAGAAACAAATAAAACAAAAATGAACCTGTAAAATTCTTGGCTTTACAATAATTTAGATCGTATCAGCCAGACACTATATTAATGTCCATATATCCATCCATGCCGGCACAGGATTTCAAAATGCATGTTTTTGTCGTTTCACTTCGACACCCCATTAACCCTCTGGCTCGGGAGTGACGTACACATACTGTATGCTGTTTTTATGTTATATTTTTATCTTGCGATTCTTTAGTTCGGTTGCCTGATGCATGTTTCATGTATGTTCAGATTGTATTGGACATGATATTTTCTCTACATATTAATCAGTAAATGTACAGTCGGCAAAAATAGTATTGGAACCACTCTGACATTGAAATTATATGTAATTTTCCATAGGCGAGTTACTTTTTTGCTGACTGTACAGTATTGGTATATTTATTGTTTGGACAAGACATAGGCTTCATGAAGCCCATTACCGGGTCCATTTCCGATCATTTCCCAGAGTTAGAACGGTTTCTCTTTGGATTTCCTATTGTATCTCTTTCGTAAAAAATAGTATTGAAAAGTAGAACACCTAGAAAAAATAATACTGTGTGAGGAAAGTACATTCGCGTCGTCATAATAGAAAAACTGAAAGAGAAAGCAGACGAAAATTGCTTTGGGGCAAATAGGAGGCTTACGGAAAGACTGGAATGTGTGAGGAAATTGGAGACAATGCAATAAGGGCAGAATGAGTTGAGGAGAGGGAGTGGTGGAGGCATGAAGAAAGAGGAATTGGTGGAGGTGCATAGGGAGGAGGAAAGAGGATGCTGTTCAGGAGAGAGAGATGGAGGGATGAAGGAGAGGAAGGGAAAAAGAGGGATTGGTGGAGTTGCAAGGGATGGAGGAGAGACTTGGCGTCCTCTTCAGGAGAGAGATGTGGAGAAGAATGATGGAGATGCATGAAAAGGAGGAGACGGAGCCTGCTAGGATGTGGGCAAAAGTTTAAGGATTTTGGCGCCCTTTCAGACCCGAACCATTGTCTTTAAATTCTTCAACAATCCCTTCTTTTCTTTCCATTATCTTTGGTTAGTGGCAGAGTCAGAAAGGGAACTGCGTATATTAGTGCAGGAGTTTGGACGGGTGTGCAGGAGGAGGAAACTGAGAGTGAACGTGGCAAAGAGCAAAGTAATGAGATGTAGGAGTGGAGCAGAGGATAGAAGGATGAATATAATGCTAGATGGTGAAATATTGGAGGAGGTGGTGTGCTTTAAGTGTTTGGGGTCAAAGGTGACAGTGGATAGGTAAAATCTAGAGTACAAATGAAGTAGGAAAGTTGCTAGGAGGATTGAATAGGATGTTTGGCGATAAGCCCCAATAACGACCGAACCGGACCGAGGACTACATTTTAAGCCACTGTAATATTGATGAAAATGATAAAAGATCGGTGATGACTAAAATTGTCGTTGAAGAACAAATGGTATGAAACTTATGACCATTTTCTCAATGAGAAGAAGTATTCGAACAGAGTAAGCGTCTAGTAGAACAGTCGAATGACCCTCGAGTTGTAAATATAGGCTTCAGCTTTAGCAAAAGTGCGTCCTCATTATATCCGGGACTGATACAAGTGCAGAATCTCGACTAAAACACTATTTTGAACTACAATGTGTTTCTGGCCTTTCAGATTGCAGTTTTCTGCTCTACATCTTTATCATTGTAGGTTTCTTATTCCTCCAAGCTTGAGATGAAACCAGATAACGACGCCAACTTACATATTTGTTTGGATGGATTCGGTACCTCTACTTCGCAGTTGGTATTTTCCCCAACTGAAGTAGTGATGACTCAGGTAAGTGTACACTATTAAAAGTTGTTGGATACAGTACAGCCAGAACCTTGCCTCTTTGGTTCCGTAGGAGGATATTGCCTGCTAAGATGTGAGCAGTAAAGTACTTTATGGGTTTGGAGGCCCTTCGGATCCGAGCCAACACCTTTTCTCTCATTAACTCCCTTCTTTCCTCCTATTTTCTTCGTGTTTTGTTGTTTCGACTCTCTTTCACCTTCTCTTGTTAGAGATATTTCTGGCCTAGCACAAGTCTTCTTTCGTTCTCTTTATAATCTAATCTAAATCTCCAGAAAAACAGATTCCCATCATCACCGACCCTGAGTTAAGGGGGTAATTCTTTTTTGGTACTTTGGAGTGCCTTGATTCCTCCAAAGTATGCTAGGAAACAGGACCAGAATAGCAAAAGTAATAGTGTTCTGTTGCTTGGAATAGTTTGGAGGATTCAGTTGCTCCAGAATTACCAATACAAAACTTCCCCCTTAAGTCTGGAAAGAGCAAGATGTTTTCAGTGATGTGGAAAAAAAAATGATTACTCCAACCTATGCCAAGAAACAACTGCGTCAATGTTGGTAATGTGTTTTGTAGTACAGTACAGTGTGGAGGAATCAGAAGCCTCCTTATCACCACTGACGACATCTCCCACCACCATTATGTGAGCCGACCCCTAGATTAGCACATTTTGGCCCCGCCCTAACGACCTGTGTCTGGCGGCTCAACACGACCCCTTGTAGTGTTATGCTTTGGTCGTTCCCTTCCTCACACTCCCACGCAAGCAGCCAGGCAGTGACGTCACGTGGATAATACTAGTAAGAAACATCCAAAGTGCCACATAGGCTATAAAATGGCATTGAAGTACGACATGTAGCAAATGACGCGTACAGTACAGACAAAAACCAGCTATTTATTTTATGAACCCTTGTCACGAAATATAGCAAAATGGAAAGAGATTGGGAAATGGTTAGTTAAGGTTAGGTTTGGGAGGATTATTCAAAGTACTAACAAGAAATAGCCATAAAACAACGTACACATGTCACGGAAGTATGAAATGCAGTCCAAAAGTAAAGAATGGGGAACTGGTTAGGTTAGATTTGGGGAGCTTCAACTGCGGTAGAATTAATTCATATAATGTTTCTTAATTAAGTTAACATCTGGGACCATATTTCGATCGCATATTGATTCAGTCCCCTATTTTTTCCATTAGTGAGTCAGAGTATCGTAAAGTACACTTGCCCAAAGAACAACTTATAAGTGCGACCAAAACAGAGAATTTTTAAGGTGAGGGGAGATGGTCGTGGAAATTAACATGCGGCCCAATTCGATTCGGTGGCGTTTCACCCTTAGTTCAAACCCCAGCAAAGCACAAGTGGGATTTTTTTTTTTTTTTTTTTTTTTTTTTTAAGGCTAAATTATCAAACACCATATTTTGCATCAGATTCTCAGCAACATGTCTAGACGGGTGGCTGAAGTTCTGACCGATAGTTTAGTCAGTTTACCATAGCGTTCCCATGTAAGAATTTTTCTCGGAGTTTGGCGTCATCTTCACACTGACAGCCAATACAGTTATGGCGTCAGTCAGAAAATGAAGGGGACCAAACGATCCAATCACGGTCCTGAAAATGGAGGTGAGCACAGCCACTTGGTGAAGAAACAACTTCTGTGCCTTCCAATTATTCCCCGAGAAAATTGCTAACTACTCACCCAATCAAAATGAATAATGGTTCAATTTGCTCTCCACTCTGCCGTTCACTTCCGTTCTCTGCAGTTTGGATGACGGGCCACACTTCCACGACAGCACAGATATCCTTGTTAACATTTTACAGAGTTTTTTATTTCTATCGCATCGCACGTGGGCAAAGTCTGGAAAAAAGTTTATCATATTTTTCTTGGAACTTTCTTACTATACTGGCTGCAGAATTGGTTGGCTCAGAAAAAAATATATATATTTTCCCGTAAATAATAAATCTTTGCATAACTCCACTATTGGTGATGGGTGGGTCTATCTAAGTGAGGCTTTGAGCGTCCTCTACCTCCCATAGCTTGCTCTTTCTTTCTCTCCTACTTATTCCCCTTCTTTCTTACTATGAGGCGTGGGGATGTGCCGACCCCAGCACCCACCGTCAGCGACGGCGGACTTTGTCACCCATCGGTGGCGATGCAGTCCATGGAGGTAGTGCATTCAGCCTCAGAGGAGGGGGTCTGGGTAACTCCATCCTCTGTTATAGGCGTAGGGATGTGGCGACCCCATCGCCCAATGTTTATGGTGTTATGGTGGCGGGGTGAGGGTCATAGGGAACCCCTCCTCTGTAAGATTTCCCTAGCAAATCGGGGCTACCTCCAGCGTTGGAGATGAAGGCTTGGTAGGCTATAGGTATGTATGTAACTCCACTCCAAACTGCATTTTTTTTTTTTTTTTAGATAGAAAGTTCCAAATATATGTTTCCACACACAAAGCGTTCATTTACATATGCAGTATCTGTACTATAATTTTTTTTGTTTATTTAGAATTAATATGGCTATATACTGTACTCCTAAGATAACTTGAGTTTCAGCGGCGATATGAATAGAGATGTAGACAATTACCCAACACTATTTTCTGACTATTAGGCAAAGCACACAATTCAAACTCACTCTCAGATAGTAAAGCCATGTGTTGTGGTGAGATGAACA